>CAUYUJ010021506.1:0-20506 GCA_963575745.1 Prorocentrum cordatum | reverse complement strand
ACTACGACTACGACTACTACTACTACTACTACTACTACTACTACTACTACTACTACTTACTGTTACTACGACTAGTACGACTACTACAACGATTGCTACCACGGCTACTACTACTACTACTACTACTACTACTACTACTACTACTACTACTACTACTACTACTACTACACCTACTACCACTATTGCTGCTGCTGCTGCTGCTACTACTACTACTCCTACTACTACTACTACTACGACTACGACTACGACTACGACCACTACTACTACGATCAACCATACACTCGTGAGCGCACCGAGATCGGACATTCCCCGGTGAGTTTTTTCAGAAAACGAATGGTGACACATAAGGCAACCAGTTGGCTTTCGAAGCTTTTGCGACCCGACCCCGCTCGAAACATTCGCAGAAGAACCGCCCCGAAAATGAGACATTCCCCGGTGCTACCGGGGAATGTCCGATTTTGCCGGGGAATGTCCGATTTTCCCGGGGAATGTCCTAGACGCGGGGGGGGGGGGGGGGGGGGGGCCTGGGACTTCGTCGTTGCAGATCCGCGACAGGACGACGACGACTGCGGCGAGGCGGCCGAGGAGCCAGATAATCCAGGCGAGTTCGCGCGAGATGAAGAAGTAGAAGCAGAGGGGGCGGGGGGGGGGCGACGAGCAGAACAACGAGGGCGAGGGGGAAGAGGAGGAGAAGGGCGACGAGGGCGAGGACAGCGAAGGGGAGCGCGAAGAGCCCATCCGCAAACGGCCAGCTGCAGCATAGATTAGAAACGACCAGCAGCAGCTGCAGCAACCTCAGATCAAATGGAATGACCAGCAGGTGCAGCACCGCCAGATCAGATGAAAGGACCAGCTGCAACGTCCGCTGCCGACGAGGAACTCCACCTCCTGCTCGTCCCCACCCCCCCGCCCGCTCCCTCGCCACCCCTGTCCGGGCGCGGGTGAGTTCGAATGCGGCTACTGCAGCGCGATGCAAGCCCCTTGCCGCGCGTGCCGCCACGGGGGCCAGGGGCGAGAATATTGTGCGATCTTCGTGCCAGATGGCGCGTCCGAGTCGGGCCCAGCCAAAGCAAGGTGGTGAGATATGAAAGGGGCGAGGGCTCCCCCGGGGACCCAGGAGGAGGGGGGAAATGAGGGTGATCGGCGGGGGAGGATAGATGAGGTGAGGAAAGGAGGAGGAGGGCGAGATGAGGCGAGGAGATGACGAAAAAAAGCGGAAATGAGGAGGATCGGGTGGGGGGGGGGGCGAGGGGGGGGAGGGGGGGGGGGGGGCTGACAGGGCGAGGGGAGGAGGGGATTTAAGGCACGGGGAGGGTCGGCCAGCAGGTGGAGTGACAACAGGGTGAAGGATGCGCCGCAGCTGCTGGGCAACGACGTGAAGACGGCCAAGGGCAGTGGCGCGGGAATCGTGTGAACCCAGCACGAGGACGACGAGGTGGGACTCAAGGGCGCGCGGTGCAATGAGCGTGGACATGGCTTCATCGAGCTGTTGGGCACAAAAAAGAAACGCCGGCAGTGGCCCAGGTGCCAGCCAAGTGGTTTGGCGGTGACTTCGACGCAGCGAAGCGGTGCATAACCGTGGCCGGCAATCGTTATCATCATGAAGGCTCTACGTTGAAATCATATCGTCATCGGCTCCCCCCCCGCCCCGCCCCGCCCCGCCCGCGCCGCCCCCCCGCGCCCCCCCTCCCCCCGCGCCAAATTTGACCCCGAGGATGGCCAGATAAATAGAAGTGCAACGGGAAGAGGGCGAGGAGGTGCGAGGAGGCAGTTTGCGGAGGAGCGACCCCCCCCCCCCCCGAAGCCAAGGCTGCGCGAAGGAGCAGATCGATAATCACAAGCAGGAGGCGCTCGGTATCCTGATGGCGGCGGCCAAGGCCAAGGGCAAAGCCAAGGGGGAATCGAAGGCGAAGGCGAAGGGGGAGAAGACGGAGGAGAAGAAGGAGACGAAGGAGAAGGCAGCGACGAAGGACAAGTCGACGGAGAAGGCTGGGGAACATGCATATCCACCGCCGGGGGGGCCGATGACCGCGGGCCGCAGGCCCGGGAATATCGGTTTTCCAAAAGATGGGCATGGGCGAACCTCAACCTCGAAAAGGGTGCGTCCGAGCGGGATGGGGGCGTCGACTCCGCGGGGGCCCAGCCATGGGGCGCCGGGCCCTCGCCCGTGGACAACGTTCCGAGCACGCCGCCGCCGAAGAAGGCGAAGATCGGCGATGCAGGTTGAAAGGGGGACCTTATCATCTGGGATTGCAGTCCTCTGACGTTTTCCTCGAGGAGCTCCTCGAGGAGGGTGTCAGAGGATGTCAGAGGATGTCGGATGTCAGAGGACGAGGAAGATGTCTCGAGGAGGTCGGGGAGAAGCATGCAGCGGGATCCTACTGCGTGCTTCTCGCCCCCCCTGCCCCTCCAGGTGCCGCGCCATCAGGGGCGTCGGCGGCGGCAGCGGGCCCCGTGCAAAAGACGATGAGTGAGGCAGGCAAGCAGATATTCGGCAATATGTGGAATGAGCGGTCCTTGCATCCTTGCTCCCCGGGCCCTCTCAGATCCAGGATGAGCATGCAACCATGCAAAAGGTATCTGGCATCATTTGATTGCTCGGTCGCGTAAGCTGCGCCACATGCATCACAGTGCACCAGTAGAGGCACCGTATAGGTAGGTGTCCGTGTCGATAGTGTCGATCGGGGGATCGCGCCGCATCGCCGATGCATCGCCGACGCGTCGGCGATGCGTCGGCGATGCATCGGCGGCGGCGGCGGTGCATCGGCAACGTCCGCGCGGGGAAACACGGGCTCCGCATCGAGCCGCGTCGTCGATGCATCGGCGATGCGGCGCGATCGTCGACCCCATCTACTCGGGCCCCATCTGGGGGGCCTAGAACCAGCGCGTGCGCCACCCTGTTTGGGGTCCATGCTGATTGGTCTTATGCAGCTATATTGGCTGCAAGGGTTGATCGCGCTCCCCCCCCCCCCCCCCCTGCGCTGGCCAATGGCCAGACATGCAGCGCCCGCAGCAGCAGCAACAGCCGCGCGGGCACGATGGTGATGATGGCGGCTGCAGCTGGCACACGGGGGGCGCGACGTTTCCGTCGGTTTGAGGGGCGACGCATTCAACCGCCCAAACGCTCAACCCTTGCTGACATATATAGTACACGTTAACCTCATAAGGGCTTCGGGGCCCAGCAGCCTGCTCACGCTGCACCGCGCCGCGGTGCCGCGCCAGCGTCGATGGGGCCACCTCCGGCACCGCAGCAGTCGCATGGCATCATGGGGAGCCTCGACTATCGGAGAAGGGGGGTGCGAGCGGGGGGGGGGGGGGAATCAATGGAGGTAAATCGCAACGTGCAGGCCTGCGCGCGGCAATTCGCCCTTCGACTGCGCGGAAGGTCGCAATGGCGCGTCGAACCGCGGCGTGGGCGGAAGCGCGATCCAATCGCGCGATCGCTCCTGCTTCGACGTCGACGCCGCGCGCGCGTTGTCAAGGCTCCCGCTAGCTGCAGAGCTGCGTCGATGGAGCGCGATCCCATAGCAAACCGTTGGGCGACGCAGCGCTCCGCGGGGAAAATCCGCGCGACCGTTGACTCGCGCTGTCCTGCCACTTCCTCTGCCAAAGCGACGGGGCTCTGACTCTTTCCGGCCCCCACAGGCGGAACGGCTCCCCGCGGGGCCGCGAGGCGTCGCGGTTCCTGCCCGCCGCAGTCCTCGGCGCGCGATACTGCGCGCCGTCGTGAGCCACCCCCTCTTCCAGCGTGCGCCTGCCGCAGCGAAAGCGGACGCCAGTGTTGACACGTTGAAGGGCGCGCTTCGGACGCGAGCGCCCGCTGCGCCGCCGGGGGCGCGCGCGAGATCGCCGTCGCCATCCCCGCGGCAGCGTTCCTGATTGCGGGGCACTTCTACCCTGCATATTGAAAACGTCAACTAACTGGCACGCGCCATTGCATATCGTCGCGCCAACATACCCCTCGACGCGGCGCGCTATGGAAACGAGAGAAAACGCATCAAGCGCAAACCTACGCTGCCGCATCATTCAAGCCTACACCGCGCTCGCGATCGCACAGCTGTCCGCCATTCGAAGTCAGGCGCCTGTCTGATTCGCCAGACGCGGCGCCAGGTGCGTGCCAACAGTCAAAAAGATATGCCGTGCATGGCCCAGGCGCAGCTGTCTGCGTGTGGCACGCAGACGGCTAGGCCTGCACATGCTGAGCGGGAACCGATGCATACTGCGCAGACCACGCAGGTGCCTGCGGCGCGCGGTGCGCAGGTCCATGCGGCTGCGCAACCCGGCGAACCCAAGCCGAAGCTGCCTGGGAACCTGATGCGCACTGCATAGGCGCCGCAGGCGCCTGCATCATACGGCGCGCAGAAGGCGCACCTGCCTGCACGTGGCGCGCAAACTGTTGAGCTGCATTTGTTTGACGCGAGCTGGTGCGCACGTCAATGGCGCCGGCGAGTGCGTCGGGCGGCCCGCCCGCATTGCCGCGGAGCCAGCGGGGGCGACAACGGCCTCGAGGGGCGAGGACATAGGCGACAAGGACCGCAATCCGGAACGCAACCGCGGCCTTAAGCTCGCGCGGAAGCGTCGGCGACAAATCGCACCCGATCTCGCTGCCGCGCGGGCGCAAGGCGCGGCCTCTCGCGCCCCCTTCTGTCCGCGAAGAACCATGCAGAGAAAATGCATGAGACGCCCTTCATCTCAGCCTGGGGCGCCAGGAACTGCAACGCAATCTGCGCGCTGGAACTAACGACGTCGACCTTGCCCATCATCTGTTAGAGATGCACTCGACGCGCCATGGCGAATGCCGCGGTCCTTTGGGAGGCCCGGCCCCGCGTTCTCAGACTGATTGCGCGGGGAAGCCAGGGCGCAGAGGCCCGCGAGGCCACGTCGCGAATGCAAGGCAACGGGGCGCGTATAGTATCACATCAAAAAGAAGCGACATTGGCAAAGAGAACAACGCGCCCCCGCGGCGCGTCGCCGAGCTTCAAGGTCTCGCCAGAAAGCGTTCGAGCGGAAATGCCATATGGGCACGGCTCCGATGGCCGATCTTGGAACCAACAGGCAGAAAGAAGATGCGCGAACAAAGCGTGAACAAAAATGGCCACGGCGCGCGTCGCGCTGTCGTCGGCGACGCAAAATGCGCGGCGGGAGGGGGCGCGGCTCATCTCGCGCGCTCGGGAAGACAAGTCGCCCCCGCCCCAGCGCCGCGCAAAGTTGTCCTGAGAGCGGCGCTGCCGCTGGAAGCAGGGCTCGCGTTTCCCCTCCGCTAGATCATCGGAAGCGGGACCGCGCGCGAGGGGCAGCGATGCCTGTTTCGCCTTTGTGGCGCGCCGGTGTCTAAAATTAAATGCGCCGTTGGCCGCTTGCGGCGCGTGACCGAGCCGCCGGAAGCGAGGTCGCGCGAACGCGAGCGAAATGGTCCTGGCGCCGAAAAGGCCAGGCAAGGCAAGGCGTCGAGATTCACTCAGAGGGGGGGGCACCCACTCAGAGCTGGCGGGGGCGCCTGAGCGCCGAAATTCAGATGTCGCAACGCGCGACTGCTTCAGACCCCATCGAGTCCATCTTCCCCATCAGTTGACGATGAAACGTTACGCCGCTACCCAAAGACAAACTACATTTGCCTCGCGTGCGTCTGCGCGATCATACACGTCATCTCGGCCACAGTTCGCGCAGTTCGCGCATCACTTCCAAATGGCCGTCGGCCTTGCTCAACGGGTTTCCAGCCCCGCTTCATCCCTGGATAAGTTCGCGCGGTTTGGGTGTGGAAATGTCGATTTTCACTCCGCAATTTGGTTAAATGCTTCCAACGCCAGATGTTGGCATCTTGTTGCGTCATTAGCGTTGATGAACTAGCCAATATGTGTATGAATACTCGCTAAGACCGTCGACTGTGGCCTCCGCTTCCTTGATCATTCCATCTTTGCTACAGGCGCGACTCGCTTCACCAGGATGGGCGTCGTCTCGTTTCAGGTCGTCACGGCTGACATTGTTATGAGCGCTTGGCATTCGTCCGAACTACTCAGCGACTTTTTCCACAAGTACAACCTTGGGAACTTCGACGACTCTCTCGACGCACTCAAACTTGGGTACCTCAACATACCAATTTGCCCCTTGCATTGCTACGACGGGACCTAATGGGACATGGCGCTGGCAATATTGTTTGGATCCCACGTCTGCACGCAGAATGTGGGACTCGATTTCACCTAGCCGGCGGAATATATGCAGCGGATCATTCGATATCGCGTCGAGTTTCTCGAGGATCACTTCGGCGGAGTTTCTGCGTTCCCTCCTCGTGTCTGGTCTGTATTGCCACCGCCTCTCCGAAAATAATCTTCACTGCCCAACGCGTCACTCAATTGCTTTTTGGTCCACGCCATGGTACAGAGTCGACGACGACAGGGGATACTTGCGGATTGAATGGGGCTTGAGCCTCACGCTTGAACCATAAGTCCTGCATAATTGTCCAAAGCTTGTGAAGTTGCGCTCCTGCTCGGGCGCGGCGCATATTTTTCCGTCGCCGGGTGATCGAACGCACAAGCGGCGCATAATGTTTAATTGCGCTCCCGCGAGAGCGCGGCTGATATTTTCCCAAGCTTGTCTCCGGGGTTCCTACTTGGTTGAGTATTGGTGTTTCGGGGTGGTACCTTGCCCGTTCCCCGGAGATTCCTCGGGTTCTTCGGGTTCCTTGGTTCCTCGGTCTCCTTGGCTCCTCGGGTCCCCATGCCTCGGGTTCCTCGGGGCCCTCGGGTTCCAGCGCCAAGCAGTGCCAAGCGCGCAATGCCAAGCGATGCGCCCAGCGACGCGCCTATGCAATAAGCTTCACCCACATTGGGGTCGCGCCAGGTAAATTTATTGCTCGCATTCGCGAATTCACCTCTGGCTGATAGCAGCACCATGTCGCAACATATTGTTTTATACTTGTCACGTTGTGATCCTTTGACAGGCTTGCGGAAGCAGCTGGTTCATTGTCCCAGACCCACATGTTGTGCCAGCCTTGCGTTATCAATGCGATGGTTTCAGAGTGTCCGAAATGTTGCATCGAAGCCGGGCACCCCCAACAGTGCGCTATCGCGCTGGAACTTCTTGGAGATGCTATCTTCCGGATGTGCGTTTTGCGCGGCAAAAGCAGATCGCGGCGCACTCTTCGCGAGAGCGGTGATCTTCGGCCTAGGGTTCAGCATTTCTCCGGGCGGAGTGCCGCAACAGGAGCAGCATTTGTTTTTGGACTGAAGCCAGTATGGCGCACAGGTACCAGAGAGGACCCAATCCCTTGGGCCTGGGCCAAGGAAACTAAAAGCTAAACCTAAACACAAAATTGTGCCAGATATTCACACTGGTCAACCTTGCTAATAGGTTTAGCTGACCCAAGCGTGTGAAAACACGCCTCAGCACACGGGCTCGGTGATTGTCACCTGCCCCTGCGTACCGGCGTAGTCCACCGGCGACGCGCGCAGGTCCCGGTACTTCCCAAAACGGAAACTCCTCCAACATCACTCGCACCTGCTGCCTGACCTCGCGAGTTGACGACGCTATAAAGAAATCGTCGACTTCGAGCAGTATCATGCTCTCGCGACCGTTCCCTTTCGCATGCTTCAATCACCAGCAGGGCTCTAACAGTGACCTCACATACCCATGATCAGGCAGGAACTGAATCACGGTCTTCCGCCACGCGACAGGCGCATCGCCCAGACCGTATACATGTATGTACAATGAGCTCAATGAGAGCTCCCTCCTCGACTCGAACTCAATGGCAGGGCTCGACGCATATGGGCCCACCTTCGCGCTTCATCGGATTCGACTGACAGAAAGCATGTCTCGCGTCGGCTGTGTCTCCGTACATGCCGTGAGTCCTCAGAACCTGCATGAACATCATCAGTGAAGCGGACTGAGGGGTCGGCGCAAAAACTGCGAGGGTGCCTGTGTCGGGGCCCCGGTGGCCATGGGCACGCCACCTAGACTTTGCTGTTGGCTCCGCTAACGCCCCCTCCTGGGGCTTCCATCGGCGCACCATGCGGGACGATATTATCCTCTCGGGCTGCATCTCGCGGATTATCTTCGCTTTTTTGGGGGGAATGATGCGCGCGGCCCCGGAATTCTTCATGTTTTCTCCACTCGGCCCCGTCGGAAATCTCAAACTCTGCCCTCTCGGCCGGAGCGAGCTTGGACCAGACAATCCCCCCCCTCGGCTGGCGGCGAAGACCTCTGCTTTGCGCTGGGAGCTAGAGAACTCCCCCGTGATGTACCAAGCCCCATCCCCTGAAGTGGAGGGAGAGGGGTCTCCCTGGCATTACTCGACTCGCAAAGCCCCAGACGGTTCGGCGCACGCCAAGAATGATGAGGTCCCCCCACTTTCTCCGTAATGCCTTGAGCTACCAGCACCATTGTCACGTCGGGGGGGATCTCTCTCGCTCGGCCCTGGCTGCTATCTGATCCTCGACGTCCTGAACACGCTCTGGAACGCCGCTGGGCCCTCCAGCCATCGGCCTCGCGCCGAGGCCCGACGACGGCGTCGTGCCAGGGGGGGCCGGAGACAGGGGGGAAGTGGCGCCTGGGCCAGGTGGAAGAGGCGAGGCAGAGAGCGGCAGCAGCTCGGCCCCGGAGCCAGGATCCGGAAGACCGGGAGGGGGATCGGTCCTGGGTTTCTCGGGCTTTGATGTCCCCGAGTTGCGACTGGCCTCGCGGCTCTCGGCCGCGCTCCTGGATGTTCCTCTCCGGAGGGTGCAGGCGGGGACGTCCGAGGCCTGCTCGAGCTTAGCTCGAGGTCTCGGGGGAGGTGGAGTAACGTCGGAGTCCTGCTTCTCCACTCGAGCCTCGCCCAGCGGTGGCGACCCCTCGGCTTCTCGAGCTTCGTCCAGCAGTGGCTTGGAGTCGCCCCATCGGGCCGAGCCCCCCGGGCCTCCCTGGCCGCCGGTCGCGGTTCCTCCTCAGAAGTGGCATCGCCCGATATTTGGCGCACACTCGCTCCCGATTCGCTCTCGGCAATGGAAGGCAGACGAGTGGATGGCTGAGCCGCGTTCGAGGGTGCGGCTGAAGAGGGGCGAGACCCCCCGCGGGCTCGGGCTCCACACGTCCTCGCCAGAGCCGGGAAACTTGGGTCGACAGATCCGGGTGGCTGGCCCGGCCCCGGGACGAGTCTTCCGCAGCCCCTGGAGGCTCGACCGGGGCCCCGGGCACCCTTGGAGCCGGACCCCCCTCGGCCGCCAGCGGCCGATCCCAGGCTTCTTCGGGAGGAATCCCCTCTCGCTGGACGTCCACTGCTGTCGCGCGACCGTGTCGCGCTTGCTCCAGCAGCTCGCTCCATTGCGAGTTCTGTGCCAGTTGCAGTCCGCATTCTTCCTCCAGGCTCGCGGATCTGACCTGGCCCATGGAGAATTTCCCCATGCGGGCTCTCATCGCAACCCACGCCGTTCCCCCTTCCTGGAGCACGACGATGCCTGGCCCGGCCCAGGCGTCGCGGCGCACCCCCAGGCTCTCGGGTCGGGCGGTGGCCCTGGCCATCCACCTCCAGACAAACACCTGCTGTCCTGGAGTGAAAGACCTGGGAGGGGGGCCCCTAGCACGAGAAGCTTTCTGGATGTGATCGCGGGCGGTCGCTTTGATCGCCAACTGCTTCGCTCGCTCGCGTGCTCGGCGAGCCCTCGCAAACTCGGCACCGGCAGCATCTTGCTCCGATGGTCCTCCAACGACGTCCTGCCGCCCTGGCAACCCCATCCCGTCGTCTGATAAAAACTCTTGCGGGAGTCTCGGGTTCTATCCGAACACGAGCTGGCGTGGCGAAACCCCTCCCCGATGCCAAAATCGATTTTCGTGAGCCACTAGCTCATGGACCAGGGTATCCAGTTCTTCCAGGGAGGCCAGCCAGAAGGTCCGAGCCTGAATCCAGCTCGGCTTGGGCTCGCTCTTTCACCCATCCCCCGTGCCTCTCTACCCTTCCGTTCTGCCAGGGACTAGTGGCGTCCTCGACGTGGTGGAAGACCCCCCCATTGTTCCAGGCCTCTCCCGAAACAGTCCTGGAATTCGGCCCCACCGTCAGTAATCATGAAGTGGGGGGCACCGAACGGTCTGATCCAGGCCTGAACAAACGCATGCCAAGTGGTAGTAGCCTTGGCATCTCGCAGCCGCGCACACACACCTGGAGGTTCGACCCGCGGCCCACAAAATTCACGAACGGATGAATTTCACCCCCAAAACGAAGAAAGAACAAGTCGGCCCCCAGGATGCGGTTAAACCGGAAGGTCCGCGGCAACGCCGCTCGCCTGTGATTGTCGGGCCCCCGGCGTTCAGCACACTCAGGGCACTTGAAACAATATCTGATCCACCGGAGGATCCGGTGCATAGTTCCCCCGGCCCTGAGGACACGCATGAACTTGCGATTTTCGGGTGACCCATGCTAGTATGCAGCTTACTCACAAGCCTCTGCTCTTTCCTCGGAGGCGCGGGCCTCAATCTCGGCCGGGGGGATCGTCACCCTGCTCTGTCTGGTCTCGGGCACGTCGGGGTCGCTGTCCGAGCCGTCCTCGCCCACCCCGTCTGCCTCGCCGACGTCAGGAAACTCCGGACAGGTGATGACAGGGCAGGCGAGGGCCCCCAGGCAGCACGGACCTTCCAACATGTCCGCTGAAGAGACCGGCCGAGGATGGGAGATCCCATTCCAGGCATCTGCCACCGCGCGGACCACGGCACGAACGAACTCAGGGGGGTAAACCTAGACTTTCCGAGGAAGCTGGTTCTCCAATATTACTTGGCGATGACCTCCGAGGCATGCGTGTCCCCTCATCGCCTGCTGGATCCCCGGGAGATGGTTGGCATCCCTGTAGGCTTCTTGCTGCAACCGCCTGGGTGCACCTGGAGGTCGAAGGAGCACATATCGACCCTTAGCTCGCGTGCCCCCGGCAGCTGAGCCGCCAGCCCCATGACCTCGGAGCCCCGCGACGCGGCAAAGCACGGGCGCTTTGAACGCGAAGTATCGCCGACGACGAGACTCATATATAGCCACTTCGACGCGCAGAACCAATGCTGGCAAACCCTCGGCCATCATGATCTTGTATCTCTCGGGATTCACCCGATCTCGATGGATGCTCTGGAGGGGAGAGAAGGCCCTGCGCCCTGGGCAAAACCACGCCACTTGGGGCCGGTCCCGCTCGAGGGTCTGCCACAACGCGCGGACCGACTCAGGCCTGCGAGAATCCCATCCGAGGCTAGCTCCGGGCGGAACTGCGACTTCTCTCTTCTCCAGCTCGGGGACAAAACGCGGGGGGCAGAAAATCTCAACGAACGCCGTTCAACTCCGATCCTGGCGACCCGATGGGTTCCCCTGGTCTCTCCCGCCCGTTGTCGCAGCACAGAGCACGTCACCCCCTGAGGAAGCCACTGGACCCCCTTTGGTCAGAGGCAAACGTCACGAGACAATCTCGAACTCTCCGGGGAAGGGTCACTTCTCGGTCGTCGTTGCACAAATCGCCATCGAGCCATTGGTCCAACTCTGCGCTTGTCTTCGATGGGCCCCGGGCCCTCGCACGGGGAAGCCCGATGCACGGCCGGCTGGGCTGGGGGGGAGAGGTCGGAGGCCCCGGCCTGGGCGCGGCGCTCGGGCTCAGACACGCACAGGGAAGGAGGAGGAGGATGCACAAAAAGAGGCGGAGGCGGAGGCGGAGGTGAGGTCGTTGAGAGGTCTGTCTCACATGCTACGTTGAGCTGCCGTCCGAGCGCGACGGAGCATCCTCCGGGATTCTGCCGAACACCACCTCCCAGCCGGGCGCGGTTGGTGCTACCGTCTGCGACGGCGTTCCCAGGGGCGCCGTTCCCGCCGCCGACGAGCCGGCGCTCGTCGCCCCACTGCCTGGCACAGCCCGCCCACCTGCATGGCAATCGTCATGACCATCTGCCCGACCTGGTTCACCTGGCCCTCGAGGTTCGTGACTTGCGCCGCCAAGTTCACGACGCCCTCTCCGACCTGGTCGATCGCATCGCCCAGTGGACGGCCCGAGCGTGCCCTCCAACATGCGCCGAATCTGAGTCACTCCCTGGAGCACCTGCTGGCGCGCCTCGGCCGACGAGTTCGAATGGGCCTGGGGGATGGACACCTGCTCGTACACGCGGTTGAGCGCGCCCCGCATCTGGCCGAGGTCCTCCAGTCCGCGGGGCAACTGCTGGAGCTGAACGGAGACTGTCTGCAGCAGCTGCTCGGCGTGATTGACTGCGTTCAGGGTGGCTGCTCCTGGAACGACTCCCCCTGCCCGTCGCCCCCAGCGACCCCGCCGCCCTGTCTGATTCTGGCGGGCGCCCTGGGAATCCACGCGACGCGCCCCCCGCAGTCCGCGCATCGGCTGCCGCGGGTCTAAGATTTAGGCCCGTCCTAGAAGGGGGGCCTAAAACGCCGGCCCGGGGCCTGCGATGGAAATTCGCGCTTGCGAATTTAGGTCCGCCCGCGGCTGGGGGGGCCCATATTTTTTTTGTTTGGGGGGGGACCTGCAATGTGTTTTGCCTAACAGCGAACGCTGATAGGTTTCTAGTGGTGTCAAAAGAGAGCATCTGATGACTCAGAAGGGAGGTCTGGGCGGCATCCGGACAGCGAGGGCCGGGCTCAGGGCCAGGCTCGTTTTAATCACAGTCACACACACACACACGCACGCACGCACGCACGCACGCACGCACGCACGCACGCACGCACGCACGCACGCACGCACGCACGCACGCACACACACACACCACACACACACACACTTCGTGCTCTTCGACCTCCCAGAACTCCATTCCCGGGCCACATTTTGAATGCCCGAAGCCAACTGTAGGCCACTTCGTGCTCTACGACTTCCCAGAATTCCATTCCCGGGCCACATTTTGGATGCTCGGAGCCAACTGTAGGCCACTTCGTGCTCTTCGACTTCCCAGAACTCCATTCCCGGGCCATATTTTGGATGCCCGGAACCAACTGTAGGCCACTTCGTGCTCTTCGATTTCCCAGATCTCCATTCCCGGGCGACATTTTGGATGCCCGGAGCCAACTGTAGGCCACTTCGTGCTCTTCGACTTCCCAGAACTCCATTCCCGGGCCACATTTTTTATGCTCGGAGCCAACTGTAGGCCACTTCGTGCTCTTCGACTTCCCAGAATTCCATTCCCGGGCTACATTTTGAATGCCCGGAGCCAACTGTAGGCCACTTCGTGTTCTTCGGGCCACATTTTGCTTATTAGATGTCCCCGTCATATCTCTCGCCACCCGATTGCCGGTTTGTTTTGTTCGTCATCTTGCAGGGCAAGACGGCGGACCCAGGCGTCATCGTGCACTGGACGTTTCCGCTAGAATTTAATATTTGTAGTAGCAGTAGTAGGAGGAGCAGGAGGAGCAGGAGGAGCAGGACGAGGGAGGCTCCTTACTCTTTCCACCCTCCCCTTTCTCCCTTCATTTCTGCACTGGGTACCCGACCCTTTATGACGTCCTCCGCAGGCCTGGGTGGCCCACTCAGGCCGCGGGGGAGGATAACCCCATGCTCGCGATGATAAACACTCGGGGATAATAAAGTTCGGGGTTCAGGGGGAGATAATCAAAGTAGCCCACCAGACCTCAGCACAATCTCGAAGTAAGAGATGATCAAGAGGAGACCAAACCGAGCACGTTTTGAGACACCCTTGGCGTTTAGTCTTCATTAAAATATCCTCAACGATGGCTTATTTCGCTGGAGACATCCTCGACAAATCCCTTGTTTCGCTTGAGACATCCACAAACTATTGCTTATTTCGCTTGAGACACCGTCAAACTATTGCTTATTTCGCTTGAGACATCCTCGACGTAGTTGTGTTTTTCGCTTGAAACATCATCAAACTATTGCTGATTTCGCCTGAACATCCTGAAACTATTGCGTATTTCGCTTGAGACATCCACAAACTGTTGCTTATTTCGCTTGAGACACCGTCGAACTATTGCTTATTTCGCTTAAGAAACGTATCGTTTCGCTTGAGACATCCATCAGTATATGCTTGTTTCGCTTGAGACATCCTCGAGTATATGCTTGTTTCGCTTGAGACATCCTCGGAATAGCTCATCCGCCTCGGTGTCCCTGGATAATCAACCGCGGCGATGATAAAGTTCAGGCGGGCGGAAGAATGGAGAAAGCGTTCTACACAAACAAAATCAAAAAGAAGCAATGAGAAATGAAAAAAGAAAAAAGGAAAAAAACAAAAAGAACAGAAAACAGAGGAGGAGGAGAAAGAGAAGGAAACATTTCAATTTAAAAATGTATTAGATTTTATTTACAAGCGCTTCATGAAAATAAAAAATTTTAAAGTGCTCGTGTAGGGTAGCTCATGTGCTTAAGTTTCCATGGATAATCAACCCCAGGGATAAAAAAGTTCAGGGGGGGGGGGGGTGGGGGGGGGGGGGGCGTGATGGAGAGAGAGAGAGAGAGAGAGAGAAGGAGAGAGGAGAGACAGAGAGAGAGAGAGAGAGAGAGAGAGAGAGAGAGAGAGAGAGAGAAAGAAAGAGAGATACATCATAAAGAAAAGAAAGGAAGGACTTAAAGAGAGAAGATATATTTTAAAAGAAAAATAGAATAATAAATGAAAAGGATAAAGAGAAGAGGAAAGGAGGATAAAACAAAAAATCTGAAGATTCAAATGTATTAAATTTTATTTACAAGCGCTTTAATAAGTGCTCCTCGTTTTCCCTGGACTCAACCCCAGCGATAAACAAGTTCAGGGCGCCAGGGGGAGGAGGAGGAGAAAGAGATAGAGAGACAGAGAGAGAGAGAGAGAGAGGATAGAGAGAGATGACAGAGAGAGAGAGAGAGAGAGAGAGAGAGAGAGAGAGAGAGAGAGAGAGAGAGAGGAGAGACAGAGAGGAGAGAGAAGAGAGGCCAGGACGGAGAAATAATAAAGAAATAGAGACAGAAGGACATTGGTTTCGCTTGAGACATCCTGAAACAACGTGTTCGCTTCGCTTGATGTTGTTATCTCAACATAAGAAGGAAGTAACTTCGATGGCGAACTTTTCCCGTGATAATGAAGTTCGGCCTCCGCGCCCCCGCGCCCCCGACCAAACTCTTATTGGTCGACGATAAAAAACTCTAACGACTTAAGGGGGGGGGGGGGGGGGTAACATTATTAATCGTGGCATGGGGTTAGGGGGAGGTGGGGTCTTCTTCTTTCCCTAAACAGCTTGATCCTCGTCGCCAGTACTGAGGAGGGGGGGGGTGCAACGTTCCCTCGGATGGGCCCCCCCACCCCTCCGGGAGCCCTCGATCCCATCTCCCTCTCTCCTCTCTCTCTCTCTCTCTCTCTCTCTCTCTCTCTCTCTCTCTCTCTCTCTCTCTCTCTCTCTCTCTCTCTCTCTCTCTCTCTATCTCTCTCTAGTCTCGGCTCGAGAGTGCCCAGCACTCAGACCGCAGCCGCGACGCGAAGCGCCCCGCCTCGGAGTCAGACTCCCAGGCCTCGCGAGACCGGAGGGGTCCCAGCAGGACCCTACTGATTCGCGTCACCTCTCCTCACCAGAGCGCCCGCAGCAATGGCCCCCAAGAAGCCGGAGCGCCGTCGCTCTTCTAAGCAGCCTCCGAGTTCCCGTCCCACGCGCCCTGCTGCTGAAGGGTCTCTCCTTCAACGCAAGCAGGACTGCATCGCAGCGTTCAAGCAAGCGGGGTCTGACCGCCCCGCGGCCGCATGCAGCGGGCTTGCCGAACTGAACGCGGACGAGCTCCAGGCAACGTACGACATGCACAAGTCCAACACGAAGAAGCTTGGCAGCGCCCTGATCCGTATGTGCGCCGCCAACCAGATCAGCTACACGCTTGATCATCACCAGCGCAGCAAGCCTAAGCGCATTGGCGGTGACACATCACACCCACCAGCGGGTTCCGCACGTCTTCAGGCTGCGGACACCCAATTCATCGCCTTGGACCCGGCCTTTTGGAAGGTCCCTGTCCTCGCCGAACCCACATCACCTGACGACGGCAAGACGTACAAGCCCAGCATCAGCCTCCACGACTACGAGAGCGGTGAACGGCTGCTGCAACACCACCTCGAGCAGGGCAAGCGGGCCACGGGTCAGCTCGCGATTGCTGTCATGGGCCCAAAAAACGACAACTACGTCGGTACCGAGCTCGCCGTCCCCGTCCTGAAGCGTCACCCCCAGGCGCCCAAAGTGGTCCACACGCACGTCCCCGTGACCGTGTACCAGCTGGGCACCAAGGAGGTCGCCTGCACGGAAAAAGTAGCCGTCGCCACCATCGACCCTGCCGACCACGTCTGCTGGATTCGGGCGACCATACACGAGACCGAGGCCATTGCCGCAGTCCCCTCCATGCACCAGGCCTTCGAGGACCAGTTCTCGGGAGGTGCCCCCCGTGGGCACCAAGGAGGTCGCCTGCACGGAAAAAGTAGCCGTCGCCACCATCGACCCTGCCGACCGCGTATGCTGGATTCGGGCGACCATACATGAAACCGAGGCCATTGCCGCAGTCCCCTCCATGCACCAGGCCTTCGAGGACCAGTTCTCGGGAGGTGCCCCCGTGAACGGTGGTCCACGCGCCAAGGGCCCCTTTCGAGGGGACTCCGCCCCACAGGACAAGGCGCGCCAAAACCAAAAGCACAGGGAGTCCAAGAAAGACGCTCGCCGCCAGGAGCTCGATAGCCAGCTCCAGGACACCTTCAAGGCCCTCTTCCACGGCAACTTTAAAGCCGTCACCATCCTCGAACCCTGCAAAAGCCTAGGCAGGTTTGGATCGGGCGTCGGAAAGAGGTACCTGGCTGCCACCTTCGGCGTCAGTCTCCAAGCGGTCGACAAGGTCTTGGCGGGATCAGGGCAACTCGGTGCCACCTACGACCTCAGCAACGTAGGTGCAGACGAGCCCACCGCAGACAAGTATCAGACCGTGTGGTTCCCTGAGGACCAGCCCATCACGATGGCAGATGCGTACCAGAAGTCGGTGGAGTTCAAGGCCCTGGGAGTCGTCAGGCACGGCAAGTCAGGCCTACTGGGGATCCGTGTTCCACGGGGGTCAGACGCCGCCAAGGCTGCTGCTGTCAGCATCCGTGGCTGCGAGGCTACCCTCGCCAAGACGCGCTACCGCATCACTGGCATTGCGGCACGCCACGCCACGCTGACCCAGCTCGCCAAGACTCTCACGGGCCCGTCCGATAAATGGGACTGTGAGGTCTACCACACCGCCTGGGACCCAGCCACTGCGGCCCAGTTTGCCTTAGTGCGCGCCCATCGGCCCCCACTCACCTATACGGTACAGGTCGCGGGGTGCCCCATCCCGTGGAGCATCGCCGAGGCCCCGCTGGCTGAGGTGGTGCCGAAGCGGGACAACGTTACCATCGTCGCGCCTACCATCATCACAGAGCCTGTGACGCCGCCAGCCCGTGGTGGCGGCTTTAGCCCCGCCACCGGCACACTCCTCACCAAAGCGGCCCAGAGCCCCTACCTCCACGACCTCATGACTGCCACGCCCAAAGGCAAGGGCGTCGCACCGCTCCTGATCCCCAAGGAGGAGCCTTCAGCCAAGCGCCACCGCTCCTCCAGCGGGAAACGTGACGCCACGCCGCACGCAAGGTCACCCTGCGCCCCAGGCCGCAGCTCCTCTGCACCCCCGCACGGCACGGACGGAGCCGCTGAAACGATGGCCGCCCCAGGATCAGGTGGCCATGACTCCTGGCTTGGCACGGCGGCGGCAGAAGGTGGGGGCCACACCGAAGGCGACGCTGCCACAGCCGCCGAAGTACCAGGCGACGTCGACGACGTCGAGATCCTCTCATCAGGTGATGAATACAGCGTGGCCTCCCACGAACTCAACACCTTCGGCGAGCGCTTCGCATCGGCCTCTAAACCGCCAGATGCTGCCACGACCCGCATCCAGCACATGGAACAGCAGCACGAGCTGCTAGCCAACACGGTGGATAACATGCAGGTACAGCTTGCGGGCGTCCTATCCTCCCAGGCCACACTCACGGAGCACGTTTCAGGGCTGGAACGGGGGCTTGCCACCGTCGTCACCCAGCAACAGACGGCAACCGCCGACGCCGCTGCACTGCGCGGCGACATCCAGACCCTCCTCGGGCACTTCACGGGAGGCACCATCCACCTGCCACAAGTGGCCACTCTGGAAACTAAGAAGGAGGAAGCTGCAGCGGCCGCCGAACCCGTGGCTGCCTGCAGTTGGATCGACCAGCCAGGCCAGGTCACCCCAGGGACGGGGCCCCCAGGGGCCGACAAAGGCACGGACAAGGGTCGGGCCACCCAGGAACCCTATTGAAGGTGCCTCAGAGAGCCCGCCTCAGCCCTCCGAGGAAGCGCCTTCAGAGGCATCTCTCCCCTCTTCGCGTCGTATCTCTTTCTTGTCACCTCATGTCTGTTTTGGCAGCAGCACGCGCAAGCTATCTGGTGTAGGGACACCCGTAGTCTTGCAGGGGGCGTGATTGTAGCAATGTACATGAGCATTCAGGGGTATTTGAGGACGTGTGCTGACATGCAGCTTTCGGCTCATCGCTCGCGCCGCCCGCCAGGCCTCGCCATCATGTGGCGCCTCGCCTGCAGCCTGGCCCTCCCCTCGCTTGCTGGAGCACACCCGTATTCAGGCGGTGCGCCCCAGCATGGAGGAGAGGTTTTCCTGCGACACGCTGAACGTGGAACGCTCTTCTACCTTTACGATGACAGCATCTACAAATACGATCACTGCACCATTTTGGACCCGATCGTGAACAGCACCGCCGCCGCGGGTCCGTGCGGCAACGGGCCGCTGGGCGCCATCGCGAGCGCCTGGCTTGAGCAGCACCAGGGGCCTTGCCCCACGCGCTGCCCCCCTGGGGCTCCGACGGCTACTACGACGGCTACGGCGAGTACCAGCATGTCTCCTACGAGCACGTCCTCGCCAACTACGACACATGCATCGCAGTCCGCCCTCAGCTTGTCCTCGACCGTCGTGCAGCACATCCTCGACGGGGCCGCTGACAAAGCCCAGGCATGCAGTGGCGGCTTCAGCCCCGCTGTCGTGCCCCGCTTTAGCCCCACGGGTCTCACTACCCCTCTGTGCGCCAGGGGCGAACCCGAGGAGGACCCCGCTTTCTGGCACCTGATGATGATCCGAGCACGGCTCATACCGTGCGCCGCGGCGTGGGCACCAGGTGAGGACCACCAGGACGTGTTCTGGGCATGGCTCGAGGACTGCGTCCCGTACATCCTGGCGACGCTCCATCTGCCACAGTACGACCACTTTTTCCAGGAGGATTCCGAGGAGAAAAACGACGCCCTGCGCCAGCGCACCGCGTTCGACATGTGCGAGGACATCTGGCACAGAGCGGGCCCCGACAGACAGCGCACCAACCGCAACCTCACTCGTATCCAGGGCAGCCGCGAGTACCCCACCCGCTACTTTGGCCTCCTTCTGGAATACCAGGGCGCTCGTGCCCAGCTCGTCGGCCCTGAGGCTTTCACGGCACCATTGCCGCCATACCTCTCCCGGGCCCACGCCTTGCTGCCAAGAGGCCTCCCTCCACCCGACCAAGACGCCCTGGCGTACCTCGCGGATGCGATCCTGCACCACCCGCCAGACATGCAGCCGCTTGTCGAGGCGGAGCTCGCCGCGGCACCGATGGAACCGCAAAACCTACCACCGCCAGCTGGCCCCCTCGCCCAGCACGCCACGTGTGACCAGCCCGCAGCCGACGCCGAACCGCCTCCGCTCCAGCACATCGCGGCCAGCGATATCAACATATCCCTGGACTCGTTCCACGCGTCGGACGATAGCCAGGACGACATGGAAACCCAGGATCGCGACGGCACGGCACCGCCAGGTGACACGGCCCAGCGTGACCGTGACAGCGAACCCTACTTAGGGCGCCCCCCGTCGCACAGCAGTCCGCCCAACAACTCGGCCCAGGCCGACCCCAGCGCACAGCTCAACGACGCTGAAGGCGCCACTGCCGCCGACGAGACAAGCCATCCCACTGCGTCGCCAGCTCTAACCAGCCCGCGCAGTGGCGGCTTCAGCCCCGCTGCAGCATTGGCTGGACCTGGACGTCTTCAGACCTCAGGTGGCAGAACCACGCCCCGCACCCTTGTCTGCCGTGCTAACGCGACTGACTCCAATCCCAGCGCCGTCGACCACTGGCAGGCTGGCATCGACAACGACCCCATCGACGACGCGAGCCCAGACGCCAGCGGCTCCTACGAGGCCCCGCACAGCGCAGCGGCCTCACGACGCTGTGGCTGTCTCATTTGCCTCTTCGTGGCCACGTATGCCATCGTGGTAGCCATGCCGTACAAGGACCAGATCGACGGGTACTTGCCGACACCGAGCCGAGACCCCAGCTACCAGCAGCGACGACGACGTGAAGCGGCGGCACCAGGCCCATCTGTGTCCACTACACCCCGACGCACAACGGCATACAACGTCACGCCCGCCTTGTGGGGTATTCTCAAGTGGACCAGCGCCAAACTCAGAGATATCGTCTCGGGCGGAGCCAGCGCAGTCGGGTCTGGCCTCGGGGGTGTCCTGAAATGGGCCAGTGGCAAACTCGGAGC
>CAUYUJ010021505.1:117500-133452 GCA_963575745.1 Prorocentrum cordatum | reverse complement strand
GCTGCGACGGAGGACATGTCGAGGCGACTTTTCACAAGATTTGGGAATGCACTGCGAACAACGACTTACCCTCAGTCGCCAGCAGCAATTTGTACGCGCACAGGGTAAGGACCCAGGTCGAGGCGCAGCCAGCAGTGTGGCTTCGTGGTCTCACTCCTTCGGAGTGGACACGTGTTCCAAGATCTCCAGGCGAAGCCGAGGCTTTATACCACGCCTTCGGCGACTTCCCACAAAGGGTTGATTATATTGACGGAGCTGGCGACGCCTCTGGAGGTAAGTACTCAGGAGACCCAAGATTCAGGCGCGTCTCTTGGGCTTATATGGTTTTCGAGGGTTTCGATATCTCCAATCCCGTTCCTGACCTCAGAACTGCTCAGACGTCTTCTGGAGGCACCTGGGGGACCCAATCTATCAACCACGGAGAGCTCATCGCTTTTCTGAAGTTCCTGGAGGAGGCCCCGTTGGGCCACGCTCTGATCTATGTCACGGACTCCTCGTATGTTGTGAGAAACGTCGCCAAAATCGAGCTCGACATATTTCCAGAACAGCATCGAAGTGATTGGCGCCGTGTCCAGCGCCTGCTATTAGTCAAGACGACCACTGTCTTGAAGATCGAGTCGCACATGTCGCCTCAGCAGGCTGTTGAAAAAGATGTCTTGTTGTTCTCGTGGGTTGGTAATCATATCGCTGATCAGTTGGCGGAGACAATGTCTAAGCAGATCCAGCTCCCCCCTGGTGTGGTCGAGGCCGTCCAGATTGCCGAGAGTCTGACCCGAGCAGTGAGGACGCGCGCATGCGATATTCTTATTTCGAGGTGGTCCGAGTCTTCGGGGCCCCAGCCCAGGCCCCGTGTCCGAGCAAAAGCTCAGGTCAAAAAGACGCCGGGGCCCAGTTTTGACCCACGGCCGGAGCTTGCCGGGCTTCTTCGAGAGAGTGCGCACACCCTGCTTCCAATAGGCGAGGCAGGACTGACGTGTCGTTTCGCCTGCAGTGTGTGCTGCTCGGTTATATCTACGAATTCCCACGGTAACAAGGCCGCCCAGGAGTTTTTAGCCACACCCTGCGTGAGCGCCCTGCCACGTGCGGGGATCGAGGGCGCCCGCTCTCCAAGCAATGAATTCATAGGTGCACGTTACGTTGACCCATCACTCGATATGGTCATATCGGGTAAGGGCACATACACATGCTTAACGTGTGGCGCTCATGCTATCAGAAGCGCCCAGAATCTTCTCAGTGAATGCAAACAGGCCACGCCAACGGGTGTGGCCTTCCTCGAGAAATTCAAGCGGGGTGAGGCGTAGTTTGGCCCACCCGAGCCGCTTCTGGCATCGGCCTAGACCAGGTTTCCCGCTCAGCGGGAGATTTGGGCCAGGCTGTCGCTGGATGCGGCTCAACCCTCTGTTTTTGAAACTAACCATTGGTTATCTTAGCGTCCTCCTCATCCTCCTCCTCCTCCTCCTCCTCCTTCTCCTCCTCCTCCTCCTCCTCCTCCTCCTCCTCCTCATCCTCCTCTTCCTCCCTTGCCTGCCATGCCTTCCCATCCACATCGCCCTCCCTCCTCTCTAGTCTGAACCCAGGGCCTTTCTGTAGAGCTGGACGTGGCTGTAGAAGTTGTCTCCGCGAGGCGATTCGCACCCCTGCCAGGGGGGGGCGGTCGCGGCCCAGACGGGCAGAGAATGGATCAGCTGGCCTCGCCCGGCCACCCACCCCCATCATACTTGCCGCAAACTGAAATTTGCGACGGAACCGCATCCAAATGTCCAGAACGCGAAAATCTCAAATGCATGATCTTTCTTTCGGCGACGACGTCTTGAGTGAACCACTAAGTCCCCCCCGTGCGCTATCGAAATGTGGCAAGAGAATGGCTTAAGGTTATCCCGCCAGCGAAGACATACTTCTCGCACTGAGTAAGTTGGCAGTGGCGTCGTAACCAACTGCCCCCCAGGGGACAAGTAAGTGAGCGATAAGAAAAGGGCTGCGTCCAAAAGGGGGCCCGCGAGGAGCGCAGATTGATACTGAGACTGGCACGCGCCCCTACCCAGCGACCTGAAGGCGCTCGCGCGCGGTCCCGCTCCCGACGCCTTGGCGAAGGGATGTGCGAGACCGCTTGCGGGCGGGAAAGGTGTCTTGATCACTGTCCCCTATCAATATACACCCCCTCCCCCCGGGCGACTGGCGGCCAACCGGGAAAAATGCCGACCCTGTGTTCCCCACCCCCCAACCATCCCTGTCAAAAACAATACCAAGCACATTCTGCCTCCAGAGTCGGAGCCTGCTCAACCAACCCGATGCGCCCCCCCACCATCCCTGTCAAAAAATATTCACAGTACACCTTGGGCAAAGTTTTCAATCATGTTCGTGAGGCCCCCAAGCATGTTGTATTGTTGCTTGATGAAAGAGGCGGTAGGGGTGTCAGCATATTGCCTGCTGCGCGCAGGGCCACCATTCCTTTCAAATAACGATACAACGTGCACATCGTGGCCAAATCTGGATCTTGCACTGCCACCCCGCGATCACTGCCAAGTGGCTTTTACAGGGACGGCGGGGGTGGTGGCGGTGTATAGCCTGCTGTGTGCAGGCCCACCATACACCATGATGAGCATTGGCTTTCGACAAAGATGGTGGGGGCCGACATGTTTCCCGATGTGTGCTGTCACCTGCGCAGACGCACCTGACACGCTCTGCACGTGCCCCGAACATGGTGCGCCTGGCGCGGCTGGAGTGTGCGGCACACCTGGCGCACGTGGAGCACGTGGAGCATCTGGCGCACCAGGCGTGCCTGGCACGGTCGGGCCCCAGGGGTGCCTGGCGTGCGTGGCGCGCCTGGCACGCGTGGCGCACCTCGCACCCCAGCGTCGCGCACCTGGGGTCGGTGTTGGTGTCCAATGGCTGACCATCCAAAGACGACCGCTGAACATGCTGAGGCTCGGGAGTTACGTATGTGTTGGGAGGGCGGGTGGGAGTGAGCTGGACGGCTTGCGGGCGGGTGGGTAGCTTGACCCTTCCCCCTACCCCCTCCCGTGGACCCAGACGGGGCGCCCCGCGACCGACTGGAGCGTACAGGGAAGACCTCGGCGAGAAGGCACAAAATCATTGTGATTTCACCATGATGTTATGCCCATTTGGGCTCCTGGGGGGGGGTCTAATTGACTACCCCCCCTTTTTCGGTCGATCTCCTCCAAGATGGCCCCAAGATGGCCCCTGAGGCTCCCGAGAGTGCCCCAATAGTGCCCCAAAGAGACCCCCGAGAGGCCCTAAGAGGCCCCAAGAGGCTGCCCTGAGGCACCCAAGACGCTCCAAGAGGCCCCCGAGGCCGCCAAGAGGCCTCCGAGACTCCCCGAGAGGACTCCAAGAAGCTCTCGAGAGACTTCCGAAAAGACTCCGAGAGGCATCCAAGAGGCCTCTGGCCTTTCTGCTCGCCCTCCTCCTCCTCCTCCTCCTCCGCCTCCTCCTCCTCCTCGTCCTATTCCTCATCGGCCTATTCCTCCTCCTCCCTCCTTTCTCCTCCCCCTTCCCCCCTCTCCGTACTCCTCTTCCTCCGATTCCTCCTCCATCCTTTCTCTCTTGGGGTTATAACGTCTTCCCCAGCCCTTAATTCCACTGCATGCTCCTCCACATCCCTGATCAGGGCAACTCGTCTGGGCGTCGTCCCCCCTTCCCCTCCTCCTCCTCCTCCTCCCCCACCTCCTCCTCATCCTCCTCCTCCTCCTCCTCCTCCTCTTCCAGCGCCTCCTCCTCCTCCTCCTCCTCCTTCGCCTCCTCCCCCTCGTCCTCCGACGACTACCATGGGGATCGACCCGGAGTCGACAATGCGTCCATCGCCGGTAGATCGGCGACAGGTCTTCGGCAGCGACACTGCACGGTCCTGGGCGGGGTGGACTGAACTGGCCCCGTATATCGGCGATCAGTGGGCGACTTGGGGCCGATGCGTCTCCCCTGAGCACGTTCCCGGTCCTCGTCTTCTGGCTGTCGGGTCACAACTCGGTTCTCCGGCGGCCGTTCGGGGCGATCGGTGCCCACTCCGAACGCTCTCGGCGAGGCGAGGTGCTCCGAGGCTGAGTGCCGACGAGAACCGACGAACACTTACGAAAACCTGAAATCCGCCGACCCCTTGGGGATCATCGGCGTGTGAGATGCTTCCCCCTCCCCAAACCCCTCCCCCGGGAGCCCGGTCCGGTCGATTTGGAGGGGGGGGGGGGTCCGGCACGAGCGCAGCACGGCCGGGACGAGCGGTTCACGGGGCTTTTCCGGGCCCAAGAGGGCCTCAAGACGGGCCAAGAAGCCCCCAAGAGGCCTCCAAGACGGCCCACGAAGGCCCCGAGACGCCAAACGACCGCTCCAAGACGCCCAAGATGGCCCCAAGACGGGCCAAGAGGTCTCCAAGACGGCCCCCGAGATCCCAAACAAGCCTCCCAAGAGGGCCCCAAGAGTCTAAAATTGTTGATTTTCCATAGTGTTTTTCGATGTTTTTTGCTTTTCCGCCTTTTCGGCTTCCCGACGCTCCAAGACGGCCAAAGAGGCCCCAAAGACAGCCCCAAGATGGCCCAAGAGGCCCCCAAGACGGCCTCCAGACGGCCCAAGACGGCCCCAACACGGCCCAAGAGGTCCCCAAGACGGCCCAAGAGGGCTCCAAGACGGCACCAAGAGGGGCCCAAGAGGGCGACCAAACATGTTGAAACTCTAGCTTTCTGCCCCCAGGAGCCCCAGGGGGCCCCAAGAGTGCCCCAAGAGGCCCCCAGAGGCCCTCACGAGGCCGCCCAGACGCCCCAAGGAACCCCCAAGAAGCACCCCAGAGGCTCCGAAACGGCCCCCAAGTGGCTCCAAAACTCGCGGTGTCGCCGTCCGCTCGGACCCCCCCGCGGAACTGCCCGAGACCCTCTGGCGGTGGCGGCGAACAGACACCAAACAAATATCACTCGCCTTTTCACCCCTTCGCAGCTTCTACTACCCCCAGATTGGCATAAACAAGGGGTCGGCGGTGTGGCGTAAGCCTAAGAATCTGGAAGCTCGAACCCAGAACCTCGAAGCCGACACTCAGCCCCTAGCGTTGCTCCTGATCCTCGTCCCCCTGTGGGGCGCTTCCGTGCCCCTCAGCCAGGGTGGCCGCCAGCCAGCCACAGACACATGCACGTAGCGAGATCTCTCGAGCTCAGACCTGGCAGCCCCCTCCACTCCCTGCGCAGGACGCATCGGACACCGACTCCTACTACGGCAGGGGTGCTGCCATAAGGAACGCAAGTTACGGATCGAAGAGCCTGTTCTGGCAACTGCGATGTTTGGCCACGAATGGGATCCCAGACCTCGGCCCCACCAGTGGACCCAAAACCAGAGTCCCCCCTTAGTCCCAAAGCCGTCCACATCTCAGCGCCTTGACTGCACCTCGCCCAGGTGCTGCGCAGGCTGACGCCGGCGCGCGCCGAAAAGGCAGGTTGCGCAGAAGACTGCGCGCAGCTACGCGCGCGCCTGCTAGCGCCGCACGGCCGTTCCGTGCGAGCGAGAGGACGGAGAACGTCGCTCTGTTCTAGCTGTGGGGGGAGAGTGGGGGTTGCGGCAATGCTGAAAAGCAAACCTCGAAAGGACCTCGGCCCGTCTTCACGCACGCGCACCCCGCCTCCCCCCTCCCTCTGCCCGCTCCCCCATCAAAGGCACGAGAAGCCTCAAGACGCTTCAACACGAAACCGTGCGGCACGCGCTCGCAAACCGCACGCACACACACATTTTCCCGTCGGCGGCTAGGCAGAGTGACTGCGCTGGCGGAAGAGCATAAATAGGACATGCAAACGCTAAGCCGCGATGCACGGGGGAGAGAGAAGGAACGCCTGGCGAAGGCAGAAGGGAGAGGGAAGCGCGCGCACACAAACACACACACACACACACATACATACACACACACACACACACGCACACACACACACACACACACGCAGGCGCACACCGACGCACACACACACACACACACACACATACACACACACATACACGTACGCACGTACCGCACCGCACCGCACCGCACCGCCGCACCGCACCGCACCGCACCGCACGCACGCACGCACGCACCGCACACACACACACACACACACACACCACACACACACACACACACACACACACACACACACACACGCACGCACGCACGCACGCGCGCGCACGCACGCACGCACGCACGCACGCACGCACGCACACGCACGCACACACACACACACACACACACACACACACACACACACACACACACACACACACACACACACACACACACACACGCGCACGCACGCGCGCGCGCGCGCACGCACGCACGCACGCACGCACGCACGCACGCACGCACGCACGCACGCACGCACGCACGGACACACGCACGCACGCACGCACGCACGCACGCACGCACGCACGCACGCACGCACGCACGCACACGCACACACCTGCTTCCTCCAGCGGCGAGTTGACGACACCGTCGCGAAGCGCTAAGCAGGGACACGCTTAGTCGAATGTCCACCTGGTGTGGCAACCGGGTGGACTATGTTGTGGCAGTCGCTTGCAAAGAAAAACGCGGGGACGCGCACGCACGTGGAAGATGCCGTTGCGGCCACGCAAATGCAGGAGTTGGCCGAGCACAACCAGGCGGAGCAGCAAACTACACACACCAATCCAAACCACGGCATCGCCTGTGTTGCAGCCGGCGTGGCGTGTTCTCACGACTGCGCACACACGATGCCCCACGAGCGGCCAGGCCTTCCCGATCAGCTTGTCCGGGAAGCGCGTCGCGTTGCCGAACGTGCCTGCGGCTCTGAGCCCCCCGGCGTCTGTGGGAACCCGGCACTGGCGGAGGAGTAGCAGCACAGCAGGACGGCAGGGAGGAGAAATCCGACGAGCACGAGGATAAGAATTATCCCAGTGCGACCCTACCTAGGAGTTGGAGCCCCTAGGAAAGCAGCATCAGTAGTAACAGTAAAGCAAAGCTAAAGCTAAGCTAAAGCTAAGTTAAGGCTAAGCTAAAGCTAAGCTAAAGCTCAGCTAAAGCTAAGTTGAAGCTCAGCTAAAGCTAAGCTAAAGCTAAAGTAAAGCTAAGGTAAATCTAAGTTAAAGCTAGCATAAAGCTAACAGAAAGCTAAGCTAAAGCTAAGCTAAAGCTAAGCTAAAGTTAAGCTAAAGCTAAGCTAAAGCTAAGCTAAAGCTAACCTAAAGGTCAAGGTAAAGCTAAAGCTAATATAAAGCTAAGCTAAAGCTAAGCTAATGCTAAGCTAAAGCTAAGGTAAAGCTAAGGTAAAGCTAAGGTAAGTCTAAGCTAAAGCTAAGCTAAAGCTAAGCTAAAGCTAAGCTAAAGCTCAGCTAAAGCTAAGGCAAAGCTAAGGTAAAGTTGAGCTAAAGCTAAGCTAAAGCTACGCTAAAGCTACGCTAAAGCTAAAGCTAAAGCTACGCTAAAGCTAAAGCTAAAGCCAAAGCTCCCAGGGAGCGTAACTGGGGAAACCGCGGGGCGGACACTGGGGGAACCGCCCGGGGCGCTCTCCACTGCCCCGGCCCCTTTCAGCCCAGAGAGTAAGAACCCTTCTAGGCAGAGCCCAGGTAGGGAAAGAGGACAGAGACTCGCCATCGCTCGGACGTCCATCCCCCACGCATTTGTTCGGCTTCGCGCGCCTGTCTCTCGCAGGATGGTCCAGGATGCTGCGTGATGGCTCTCGCCGAGGAAAAAGTCAGAGGTCCCAGCGCTGCCAGGAAGAGGAGGAGGAGGAGGAGGAGGAGGAGGAGGAGGAGGAGGGTTTTCTGCTGCTGCGAGATCCAGATTTCCGACGGCGGCAGAGACTTGGCGCCCGCCCGCCTTCCTCGTGGGTCGGATGCCTCAGTGGTTGGCGGACGAGGTCGGCCCTGACGATGGCGCCATGACTAGAGGAAGAGGCCCTGACGAGAAGGCTGGGAACAGATGTCGGGGGATAGCGGGGAGGAGGGAGAGAGGTGCCAGGGACGGGCAGAGGCTGGGGATGCAGGAGGAACTGGAAGGGGAGAGGGAGGGAAAGTTGGTTTGGGAAGGATTGGGGGGTCGTTTTTTCGGAGCACGTGCTCCGTGGCTGGTGCACCGTGGAAGGATCGTTCGGTTCTCTGTGCAGCCACCACGGCTTAGTAGCATTCGCCAGCCCCATCAGGGACATCAAGCGTGCAGACCTACACCTAAGAAAAAACTTCCAACCCTTGGTGACCGCGACCTGTCCACAAAATTAACCGTCAAGCAGACTTGGCTGGGTAGGGGGGGAGGGGCTGCCTCACACCACCTTCGAGCAACGACACGGGGCCTGCTGTCGGGAGGGGAGACGGGGATGCAAAGGCCCAGGAAGAAGGCCACGGGGGAGGACAAGGCGAAAACCCAAGAACAACAAAAACTATCTTGGCGAAGGACCCAACCATATGCAGGTGTGAACTACCGCGAAGCAGGTGTGACGAAGGAAGGGGGGCTCCCTATGGGGCTCCCTGTGGGGGGCTCAATATGGGTGCCGAATTGAAGGCGGGTGCGCCATGCGGGCGCTGCTACTGAGGTTTTCGAGAGAGCTCCCGAGGAAGGCCACGATCCGAGTGAGAGGTGTGCCGAATGGGAAGCGGGTATGCCCTGCGGGCGCTGCCCCTGGGGCATTCGGGGTGGGGTTCCTGTGGGGCCACGAAGGGTGTCAGGGGTGTGCCGAATCAGGGGCCGCATGCCACGCGAGCGCTGCCACCGGGGCCTTCCGAGGACCTCCCCACAGGGCCACAGAACGTGTGAGGGGTGTGCGGAATTGGAAGCGGGTACGCCATGCAGGCCTTTTCACCGGTGCCTTCAGGGGAGCTCCCTGTGAGGCCAAGAAACGCGTCAGGGGCGCGCCGGCTCGGAGGCGGGCACGCTGTGCAGGCGCTGCCGCTGGAGTCTTCGGGAGGGAGGCGGGTCCCTGCGGGGGCACGGAGCGCGTGAGGGCGGGCCGAATTGGAGGCGGGTACGACATGCGGGCGCTGCTACTGAGGCGTTCGCGGGGGGGGCTATGATACCACGAAAACGTGCGAGACGTATGTCGAATTGGATGCGGGCACGCCATGCGGGCGCCGTCACTGGGAGCTTTCGGTCGGGCGGGGGGGGGTCCCCGTGGGGACACAAAACGTGTGAGAGGTGCGCCGAATTCGAAGCGATTACGCAATGCGGGCGCTGAACCTGGGGCTTACGTGCAAAGCCCCTACAGGGCCACGAAACGCGTGAGGGGTGTGATGAATTGGAAGCGGGTACGCCATGCGGGCGCTGCTGCCGAGGCCGTCGGGGAAGTTCCCTACGGTACCACGAAGTGTGTCAGGGGTGTGCCGAATAAGCGGCGGGTACACCATGCGGGCGCTGCCAGGCTCGTTCGCCCCACCGCCGCAAGGCCTTCCTCCAGGATGCGGCCCTGCGCCCCCTCGCAGCAGTGCACACCGATGGCCACCGATGTGCAACGCTGCGGGGTGTGCGGTTGAGGGAGGGACAGGAGAAGGAAGAACCATTGACCCCACGCACTGGAACCACCTGGAACGTACAGCGGGTCCACTCTCGCTGCCTCTGGGGGCGCCTCCACTCTCGCTGCCTCTCGAAAATATCCGCCAGAGACCTCCCAAAAATGGTCCGAGGAGGTGGTATCGGAGGATCGCGCCGCATCGGCGATGCACTGGCGATGCATCGGCGATGCATCGGCGCCACCGGCGTGGGGAAAGTCGGGCTCCACGCCAAGCCGCATCGGCGACGCCTCGGCGATGCGGCGCGACCCTCCGACCCTGCGCGGATCCCGTCTGGAGAGGCCCAGACGCCAGCGTCTGCCCGGAGTCCTGCCCGGGGTGATCCCCGTGGGACGGGTGGACGTGGCTGCGCCCCTGCCCTCGGGGGGCGGGCAGAGGGCCGCATCTCCTTCGGCCATGCGGAACAGTCGAGGTCCTGGAGCGCCACGCCCGGGCGGCGGGCCATTCTCGAGCGGGCCGGTGTTCATTTCACCCGTCCTCCTCCTCCTCCTCCTCCTCCTCCTCCTCCTCCTCCTCCTCCTCCTCTTCTTCGTCTTCTTCTAAAAATTATTATTAGTAGCATGGGTAATGGTATTAGTATTAGTCTTATCAGCATTGTTATTATTAACAGGGCTGTCCTCCTTATTTATATTTTTCTTCTGGCTATGATTATCATTACTAGTAGTATTAGTAGCACTAATACTCGTCGTTATCATTAGTCGTCTTACTCTTCTTCTTAATATATAAACGTTACTAGTTTGTTAGTATTGGTGTTATTATGTGTCGTCGGATGTTTCGTATTAGTCTTCTTAGTGCTATCAGTACGGATCGTCTTCTTCTTAGTAGTAGTATATGTTATGAGTCGTATTCTTAGTATGAGTATGGTCGTTATTATTGGTCATGTTATTAATGTCATTCTTATAGTATTGGTATGATTGATATTATTGTTCTCAGTAGTCATATGTTCAGTATGGTCTTCGTATCATCATTATTCCTCCTCCTCCTCGTCCTATTCCTCATTCGCCTATTCCTCCTCCTCCTGACTCTTGGGTTTACACTGGTCCTCCTGCTCCTCCTCATCTTCGTCCTTCTCCTTCTGCTGACTCTTGGGTTTACACTGGTCCTCCTCCTCCTCCTCCTCCTCCTCCTCCTCCTCCTCCTCCTCCTCCTCCTCCTGTAATTCTCTTCCTCCCCCCAATTGGATCCTGGGGCGGGGCCGGGGCGGGAGGGGGGGTGAGCTCATCCCGCCTTTGCGCATCTGATAACACGGCCAACTGCCGAACTTGCAACTTGAGAAACACGGGTCCACTTCGCCCCATCATCGTGCATTTGACCCAACACGCAGTGCTATTAGGCGAGTCATTGTTGTTGAGAACTGGCCGCATCACCACACATTTACGCTTCTGACAGTAGGGCCGACTGCAGCATTCGACCGAACCAGCTTGCTATCAAGCGGACAACTCTGGGGAACGCCAATTCACCCACCATCGTTGCCTTGGCACTACGATGCTGCGTTCGACCGTGGGATCTAACAGAAAGCGAGGGGAAGCCAAGGCTAGGGCTCCCAACTTCGCGCTTCGCGCTGCGCGAAGCGCGAAGCGCGAATAACTTCGCGCTCTCGCGCTGCCCTCCCAAAGGGAGAATAGGAGGACGAGGAGGAGGAGGCGAAAGAACGAGGACCGCGAAGCGCGAAGCGCGAATAACTTCGCGCCCTCGAGGGAGCCCTTAAGCAAAAAACACATCCGCATCGCTTCGACACACCCTCCCGTCACGATCGTCTCCTCTGGCAGCTCATAAAGCCCACGCCCCCTGTGAACACCATGCCTTTTCCCCTGCGGGGAGCGCCCCCTGGAAAGACGAGCGCGCCCCACGGACCGGCCAGTCAAGCAGGAGCCCCGCTGTGTAGACGAGCCGCCCTCGGCCCTCCGTGCTCGCATGCCTCGGAGAAGATATATGAGGACACCGCGCCACCGCTGCGCGTGCGGAGCCTCGGGGAAACCAGGTCTGCCGGCCGATGCGTCATGGGACGCACATGGACATACTAATACTAGATGTCCTCCTTGGAGGCGCGCGTCCGACCCGAACATATCGTATACCCATCTTGTAGTATATCGTTTCCCGAGCGGTGTGGCCAGAAAGCGCCCGCCACGACGCATATACTATAAGATTTCTCGGTGCGCGCGTCGCCCCTGGGGGGGCGACGCACATATAGTATAAGTATGTTGGGGTATTGCCGACGTCAGGCGAGAACCCCCACGTTGAGAGGGCACCGCCTGCCCTCCGTGCAGCTGCCGTCGCCGTGCGGCCACGGGGAGCACGCGAGAGGGGACGAGGGGGCGCTCCCGGCCAGGGCCTCCTCCCTCCTCCCTCCTCCCTCCTCCCTCCTCTCCTCCTCCTACCTCCTCCTCCTCCTCCTCCTCCTCCTCGGGCCGAGGCCACAGGCAGGCTCCACGGCAGGCATCGGAGGCACGGCCCGAGGACCCGGGCCCCGCCCGAGCCCAGAGCGGCCCGTGCTTCAGCGCCTGGGCAGTACACCCTGCGAAATGCTTTAGAAACCATGGGTTAAGAAATTCATAGTCTCAGAACTTGAATAAAAACCCAACATTTCCGTTAAAATCTTAAGATTTACATTGAAACGTTAAGAATAATCGAGACTCTGGCCGAAAACTTAAGCTTTCTTAAGCATCGCCTAAGGTGTACCTCACGCGCTCTCGCTTCGCGCTGCAAGCTCCGAGGGGTGTCAGGCGAGAGCCTCGCGAGATCCCCGCTGTGAGCCGGGACCAGGAGCCCCCCTCCGTTCGCGCAGCCGCTGCAAGATCCTGGCCATCATGCGCGCTGCGCGAAGGCGATACTGATACGCTCGAAGGAGACACGTTCTCCACCTTCTGCGGCAACTCGCGGGAGCCTCCCACACCATCCTGCTGGCTCTTGCGAATAGACGCTAATCGACGCTGATCGACAGCAATCGGCGCTAATCGACGCTAAATTGGCGCTATCTCATTGATTACCAAACGCTCATCGACGCTAACGCGTTGCTTTAGACGGAGTTACGAGTGTACACAAAGCCCTCATGATTTGCTACCGAACACTTGGTCCATCCGCGTAATGTAATGTGCGCGGCGCCAAGCGAAGGCCACACTTGAAAACGGTGTGTGCTCCATCCGTGTAACCGCTGGCACGTCAAAACTTCTGGATCATGTGCAACGAATTGCGACGAAACCTCAAACCAACCGCATTGCCAGCCCTACCAACACGGCTAGTGGTACGACGAAGAGGCCACTTATGGCGGAACGAAAGAAGAGGAGGAGATTGAGGACGGAAGGAGGACGAATTGGGGAGGATGGACGAAGAGGGGGACGATGAGGAGAACGGCAACGACGAGGCAACCACACCAAGCAAACAAGAACAGACCAAAAACACCAAAAATATCTGAACATTTGAATATCAGTCCAGACGTGCTCGCGGAAGCGCTGTGTATACAAGCATTGCAGAAGAAGCTCAGCCTCAACTCCGCGAAACTCAGCGGGCGTCTAGGAACTTCCCCAGCCTTACTGGCAACGGGAGCTTCAAGCGCAACGTTCGACTGTGCCCCCTGTGGGGCCGCCAGCACTGCAAGAGCGTCTGGTATTCCCCTGTATCCTCGCCCCTCCTTAAAGCAACACCTGACAAACAAAGGAAGCCAATCCCACAAGCCCTCTGGGCGTAAAGGTGGTTCAATGAGTTCTGTTTTCCCTCCTTCCCCTGCTCGGGAGATGGGTTCATCACTTTTACCTATAACAAACATCCCCTCCCCCAGGCGACTGGCAGCCAACACGAACCAATGACCCCCCCCCATCGCCCATAGGCCTCCAATGGCGATTGCGCGAGCACCCCGCGACCACTGTGCATTGGCTTTTGACAAGGACGGCGGGGGTGCCGGCATATTGCTTGCTGCGCGCAGGCCAACCATCCCCGCCAAAAAAACAACACAACAATACAATGCGGTTCCAAATCTGGAGCATGCGCAGGGCCCTCTTTTCTCTGAGCTCTCATCTGTTTCACGACTCCTCAAGATGTCACAAGTTGTCCTGCTGGTGCTTTGCGCTCCCTGGAAGAGCCGTCCTTCTCACAGAATGCTCGGCAATTCGCTCCAGAAGAATTCAACATCCTGAACTCCTTGGGGCCAGGGCCCCAGGCACCTGGGGTCCCTATCGGTTCCCCGTAGCTGGCGCACCTGGAGCGGCTGGAGCACATGGCACAGCTGGCGCACGTGGAGCATGTGCCGCACCAAGCACGCTTGGGACTCCACGGTGAGTGGTGCACTTGGAACCCGTGGCGCGCCTGGCATGAGTGGTGTTCCTAAGCGATCTGCTTCCACTCGGGCGTTACTCATGTGTTGGGAGGGCGGGCGGGAGTGAGCTAGACGACCTGCTAACAGCAAGAGCAGCAACAACAACAACAACAACAACAACAACAACAACAACAGCAGCAGCAGCAGCAGCAGCAGCAACAACAACAACAACAACAACAACAACAACAACAAGTACTAGCACGTGGGGACACTCCGTTCTCACCAGTGCCAGGGTTTTCATAGGAGGCGGGCAATACCCCCACTTTGTGGGGGGGCCGGTTCAAGCTCTACCAAATTTCCAAACGACTCTTCGCCACCACCCACACCCAGCTTCCCGCCCTATGACGTTCGGACACTTCACTTCGTGGCATGCGGACGACCGTGGCTACTATTCAGGGCCCCGCGGCCGACGACGACGGCGTGCGCGCGCGAAGAAAAAACGAATGTGTCCCGCATGGTATTATTTGACAGGGATGATGGCCCTGGCAGGTGCGCAACCGTTGTTGCAGAAGTTCGAAAAAGTTGCTCGCAAAAGCCCGTTTGACAGAAATGTTTAAAAAGTGTTGGGTTTCCTACGAATCCGCAAGAGCGCGCGGGATGAAATTTTGACAATTTTTTTTGAAAAAAAAAAAACATTGGTTTTTTGATGTTTTTATGTTAAAATCGCTACGAAAACTAAGGTTTTGGAAGGATTTCGTCTTGCGCGCGCGAATGTCCACTTTACCTTATTTGTTGCAAGAGATTCTTGAAGTTTGGTTATGTTAGAACAAGAAATGTCCACTTTAGCTGATTTTTTTGCAAGGGAAAACCGATCGTAACAACACAACCGGATCTGGATCACATCGTTTTGCCTGAGCTTCCTCACGAAAATGATGAAAATGTGGCTGCGGCCTAGGCGCGGCGGGGGGGCCATGCACCAGGGGCCCCAACAATAATTATTCTTTAGAAGTAATAATGTTCAACAACAACAACAACAACAACAACAACAACAACAACAACAACAACAACAACAACAACAACAACAATCATTTTACCCGAACGCTCAGTGTTCTCCCCAGTGCCAGGGTTTTCTTGCGACACCAGCCAATACCCCCACTTCGTGGGGGGGCCGTTCAAGCTCTACCAAATATCCAAACGACTCTTCGAGACCACCCACACCCAGCTTCCCGCCCTATGACGTTGGGACACTTCACTTCGTGGCGTGCGGACGACCCTGGCTACTACACTGGCGTGGGGTACACACCCACAGAGGTTGACACACTAAGCACCTGAAGAAGTAGCACGCAAAGACCCTTTTGACAGAAATGTTTAAAAAGTGGTGTGTTTCCTATGAATCCGCAAGAGCGCGCGGAAGGACATTTTGACAATTTTTTCTTAAAAAACCATTGGGTTTTTGATGTTTTTATGTTAAAATCGCTACGAAACCTAAGGTTTTGGAAGGATTTCGTCTTGCGAGCGCGAATGTCCACTTTACCTTATTTTTTGCAAGGGATTCTTGAAATTTGATCAACTAAGAACAAGAATTTTCATTTTCTATTGTTTTTTGCAAGGGAAAACGAGCGTCAACAAAAAACCGGATCCGGGGGTAATCCACTTTTCTGAAGCTTTCGCAGAAAAATGATGAAAATGTAGCTGCGGCCTAGGTTTTGGGCGGGGGGCGTGCACCAGGGGGTCCAACAATAATAATTCTTTAGAAGTAATAGTGTTCAACAACAACAACAACAATTACTAGCACGTGGGGACACTCCGTTCTCACCAGTGCCAGGGTTTTCATAGGAGGCGGGCAATACCCCCACTTTGTGGGGGGGCCGGTTCAAGCTCTACCAAATTTCCAAACGACTCTTCGCCACCACCCACACCCAGCTTCCCGCCCTATGACGTTCGGACACTTCACTTCGTGGCATGCGGACGACCGTGGCTACTATTCAGGGCCCCGCGGCCGACGACGACGGCGTGCGCGCGCGAAGAAAAAACGAATGTGTCCCGCATGGTATTATTTGACAGGGATGATGGCCCTGGCAGGTGCGCAACCGTTGTCGCAGAAGTTCGAAAAAGTTGCTCGCAAAAGCCCGTTTGACAGAAATGTTTAAAAAGTGTTGGGTTTCCTACGAATCCGCAAGAGCGCGCGGGATGAAATTTTGACAATTTTTT
>CAUYUJ010021505.1:105000-112500 GCA_963575745.1 Prorocentrum cordatum | reverse complement strand
GGGAGGAGGAGGCAGAGGAGGCACGACAACGTCCGGGGGGGGGGGCATATGTTGTGTAATCTAGGCGGTGCAACGTATGTTGTGCAATCTATGGCTCCCGGCACAGCTCACAGCGCAGTCGACCCCAATCCAAGGATTCCCGCGGCCGCGCCAGCCACCGCAGCCAGCCTCGTTCACCAGGATGCAATGGCCGATCACCCAGCCCACGCCGTGGACGACAGCGCAGCCTGGTGTGCCGCGTCAATCGCACCGCGATGGTTGCCACGCCTTCGAACCGCAAACGACGCACAGCTTCCTGGAACCTCGACACCACCGAGCTCCACGCTTACACCGTGCCGCCGCCCTGACCACAACCGCCCCTGGGAAGACCGCCGCGTCGCGTCAACTAGCCGAGACGCCCAGACGAGACGGCGGCCACCCACCTGAAAAGGCTGCAGGCCGAGGGAGGCTACTACTTCACCGCAGCCTTGCACTCCTGATGCAGGCACGCGGGCCAGGAAAAGGGCAAGACCAGGGACCAAGTCAAGTTCGACCCGTCCTGCTGGAAGCCCGACATGATCGACCGCTTCCTGGATGAAATGGCACACAGCCACTACGACGTGGGCACCTGATCCCGGAACGCGGGCGTCTACGTCGACTGGAACCGCGAAAACACCCTGCATCAGGAGTTCCAGCGGAAGCGGGAGGTGGCCAAAGGCGAGGGGCGCGGGGACGGCCCAGCGCGCTGCTCTGGGTACACCGACAACTGGACTGGGAAGCGCCCCAGGCGCTAACCTGCCCTGAACGCTCCCCCTGACGCCGCCGCCCAGGGTGCTGCACCAACCGCCCCTCCTGTCCCTGGCAGGCCTCTTGGGGCTGTTCTTCGAGTACGACTTGTTTGTCGCCTTCTACAGCGCCTGGCCCTGTCTCGCCCCTTCCCCCTCCTCCTACGCACCTGATAATGGGACGGCTAGTCCCTCCTGATCCCGTACCAACTGCGACATCGACTGGGACTGCGAAAGCGCCCTGCATCAGGAAGCCAAAGGAACCTGGATACGGCCAAACACAGTGGACGCGGGGGACGGCCCGCTACGCAGTTCCGGGTCCGCGGACACTGGCACGGAATACAGCGCCCAGGCGCTGACGCACCTCAATGCTTCTGACGGTTCTCTTGACCCCGAACACCACGTCCGAACCGCCCCTCTTGTCCCTGGCAACGCATCACGGCGCTCTTCTTCGAATACGTCCTGTTCGACGCCTTCGGCAAATTGCCCTCCCCCTCCCTCCCTCCCTCCCCTTGACCTGAAAGTGGGACCGTTAGTCCCCCCTGATTCCGCAGGATCCGCCTGCCTCTGGCAACTGGCGTTAGCGCCCAGGTTCGCCCAGCACAGCAGCACCACCACGCCCAGCACGTCGGCGAGCAGAGCGACCGAGAGCAGCACCACGAGAATGATGAGCACGACCGGCACCAGCAGCACCACTACGCCCAGCACGTCGGCGAGCAGTACGAGCGAGAGCAGCACCACCAACGTGACGAGCGCGACAGCTACCAGCAGCACCACTACGCCCAGCAGGTCGGCGAGCAGTACGACCGAGAGCGGCACCACGGATGTGACGAGCGCGACTGATACCAGCAGCACCACTACGCCCAGCAGGTCGGCGAGCAGTACGACCGAGAGCAGCACCACGGGTGGGACGAGCGCGATCTGTGCCAACAGCACCACTACGCCAAGCAGGTCGGCGGGCAGTACGACCGAGAGCAACCCCACGAGTGTGGCAAGCGCGACTTGTACCAGCAGCACCACTACGCCCAGCACGTCGGAGAATACGACCGAAAACCGCACCACGAGTATGACAAGTACGACCGGTACCTGCGACACCACTACGCTCATCACGTAGGCGAGCAGTACGACCGAAAGCAGCACCACGAGTGTGACGAGCGCGAACTCTACCAGCAGCACCGCTACGCCCAGCACGTCGGCGAGCGGTACTACCGAGAGCAGCACCATAAGTGCGACGAGCGCGACCGCTACCAGCAGCACCACTACGCCCTGCGCGTCGGCGAGCAATACGACCGAGAGCAACAGCACGGGTGTGGCGAGCACGACAGGTACCAGCAGCACCACTACGCCCAGCACTTCTGAGAGCAATACGACCGAGAGCAGCCCCGCGAGTGTGACGAGCGCAGCCGGTATCAGCAGCACCAAGCCGAGCACATCGGAGAATAGTACGACCGAGAGCAGCACCACGAGTATGACGACTACGACCGCCACGTCGGCGAGCAGTACGACCGAGAGCAAAACCACCAGTGTAAGAAGCACGATTGGTACCAGCGGCATCACTACCCGCAGCACGCCGGCGAGCAGTACGACCGAGAGCAGCACCACGAGGGTGACGAACATGACCGGTACTTGCAGCACCACGGGCAAGTCGGCGAGCAATACGACCGAGAGCAGCACCACCAATGTGACGAGCGCGGCCGGTACCCGCAGTACCACTACGCCCAGCACGTCGGCGAGCAGTACGACCGAGAGCAGGGCCACTAGTGTGACGAGCAGGACCATTACCAGCAGCACTAGTACGCCCAGCACCTCGGATAGCAGTACGATCGAGAGCAGCACCACGAGTACGACAAGCACGACAGGAACCAGTGGCACCACTACGCCCAGCACGTCGGCGAGCAATACGACCGAGAGCAGCACCACGAGCGGGACGAGCACGACCCGCACCAGCAACACAACTGCGCCCAGCACGTCGGCGAGCAGTACAACCGAGAGCAGCACCACGTGTCTCACGAGCATGGCATGCACCCGAGTCATCACTATGCCCAGCACGTCGGCGAGCGGTACGACCGAAAGCAGCACCACGAGTGTGACGGGCGCGACCCGTACATGCAGCGGCACTAAGCCCAGCACGTCGGCGAGCAGCACGACAGAGCGCCGCACCACGAGTGTGACGAACTCGACCGGTACCAGCAGCACCTTTACGCCCAGCACGTCGGATAGCAGTACGTCCGAGAGTAGCACCACGAGGGTGACGATAACGACCGGTACCAGCAGCGCCACTACGCACAGCATGTCGGTGAACAGTACGGCCGAGAGCACCACCACGGGTCTGACGAGCACGACCGGTACCAGCGGCACTGTTACGCCCAGCGCGTCGGCGAACATTACGACCGAGAGCAGCACCACGACTGTGACGAGCACGACCGGGACCAGCAGCTCCTTTACGCCCAGCACGTCGGCGAGCAGTACGACCGAGAGCAGCACCACGAGTTCGACGAGCACAACCGGTACCAGCAGCACCACTACGCTCAGCACGTCGGCAAGCAGTACGACCGAGATAGCACCACGAGTGTGACGAGCACAACCCGTTCCAGCAGCACCACGAGGATGACGTGCACGACCGGTACCAACAGCACCCCTACGTCCAACACGACGGCGAGCAGTACGACCGAGAGAAGCACCATGAGTGTGACAAGTACGACCAGTACCAGCAGCACCACCACTCCCAGCACAATGCCCAGCGCGTCGGCGAGCAGCACGACCGAAAGCAGCACCACGAGTGGGACGAGCACGACCGGAACCAGTGGCACCACTACGCCCAGCACGTCGGCGAGCAATACGACCGAGAGCAGCACCACGAGCGGGACGAGCACGACCCGCACCAGCAACTGCGCCCAGCGCGTCGGTGAGCGGTACGACCGAAAGCAGCACCAGGAGTCTAACTAGCACGACCAGTACCAGCAGCGCCACTGCGCCCAGCACGTGGGCGAGCAGTAAGACCGAGTGCAGCACCACGAGTGTGACGAGCACGACCAGCACAAGCAGCACCACTACGTCCAGCTCGTCGGCGAGCAGCACGAGCAGCTCGCGACCGCGAAAACACCCTGCATCAGGAGTTCCAGTGGAATCGGGAGGTGGCCAAAGGCGAAGGGCGCGGAGATGGCCAAGCACGCAGCTCTGGGTACACCGACAACTGGACCAAGAAGCGCCCCAAGCGCAGCGCCTGAGGCGCTGACCTGCCATGAACGTTCTCCCTGACGCCGCCGCCCGGGGTGCCGCACCACCGCCCCTCCTGTCCCTGGCAGGCCTCTTGGCGCTGTACTCCGGGTTCGACCTGTCTGTCGCCTTTCACAACGCCTGGCCCTGTCTCCCCCTTCTCCCCTCCTCATACTCACCTGATAGTGGGACCGCTAGTCCCTCCTGATCCCGTACCAACTGCGACATCGACTGGGACTGCGAAAGCGCCCTGCATCAGGAAGCCAAAGGAACCTGGATACGGCCAAACACAGTGGACGCGGGGGACGGCCCGCTACGCAGTTCCAGATGGACACTGACAGCGCCCAAGCGCTGACGCACAGCAGTGCTTCTAACGGTCCTCTTGACCTCGGGCCCCACGCCCGTACCGCCCCTCCTGGCCCTGGCACGCATCACGGCGCTCTTCTTCGAGTACGGCCTGGTCGACGCCTTCGGCAACTTGCCCTCCCCCTTCCTCCCTCCTCCTTTACCTGAATATGGGACCGTTAGTCCCCCCTGATTCCGCCGGATCCGCTTGCCTCCAGCAACTGGCGCTACGCCCGGCTGCTGGCGCGGGGCTGCCCTGGCGCTGGCCGGCCCGCCTGGTCTGCCCTTTTCCTCCCTGTCCTCCCCGCTCGCCCCCCCCCCCCCCTCCCATGGCGGCAGGGCCCGGCACAGCGCGGCTTCGGTCTGGTGCCCGGCGCTCGCTCGTACCTTGCCGCCTCGGCGGCCCCGCGGTCCTGGCCGCAGCGCGGCCTCGGCCCGGCCCTGGGCACCGCGGAAAGGCAGCGCAACGTGCGCGGCTTCGGCCCAATCCCACGCGCTCGCCACTGCAGGGCAGGCGTCCTCCCTGCAGCACACCGGCACCCTGTCGGTCATGGGCGGCATGTTCCTGGCTTGGCCTGACCACCGCGCCTCAGATGTGGCTGTTTTCCCTTGTGCACGTGGCACCTTGGACTACCGCGGCCTGGGCCTCTCTTGCATCCTGATCGGTGGCACAACGTTGCACTCCGGCCCAGCGGTGCTCCTCACCCTCTCGGGCGTCGCCCTGGTTACGTGGTGCGTCCTCTCCCGCGGCCACTTGAGGCTGGTGTACATGACGCGCCGCTGACGGCACCACCACCAGAGCATTTTGCTTCTTCCGGTACTTCGCCACCGGGTTCCTGTACAAGGCGTTCCTTTGCATGCACTTCGTCTTAAGCACCGCCTGATTCCAGGGCTCGCCCTCTCTTGGCCTTGACGTGTGGCCCCGCCTTCTCCCTCCCCCCTCTGTCAATTAAAGCTGTGCGCGGCCCGCTTAGCTTCGACCGGAAGAGGTGCGCTCTCGACCCGCAGATCAAAAAAAGTGTGTCCTGAGGATTCCTGTGCAAATCTGGAGAATGCTAAGGAGTCATGAGAAATCCTGAAGGGTTGAAGGGGTGCTCTGAGGGGATCCTGAGGAATCCTGTGGGACCGTAAGGAGCCTTCAGGCATCCTGGAGAACCTGTGAGGAGGATCCTGGGGCATCAGTGTGGATCCTGAGGAGGAAAACATCGGACTCTTTGGGGGGGGGTCCTGGTGAACCCTGAGGAGTCCTTGGTGGTCCTGAGGAATCTTGACGTGTCCTGAGGAGTCCTTGGGGGTCCTGAAGAATTCTAAGCTATCCGGAGGAATCTTGAGCAGCCCCTCGGGATCCTGAGAAACCCTGGGGAGATCCTGAAGAACCCTTGGGGGTCCCACGGGTTCCTGTGGGATCCTGCGGAATCCTGAGGAATCCCGGGGACTCGGGAAGTATCCGGAGGCATCTTGACGGGTCCAAAGGAATCCTAGCGAATCCTGAGGAGTCCTGATGAGAGCCCAGAGGAAGCCTAGGGGATCCTGAGGAATCCTTGTGGGTCTTGGGGAATCCGGGGGGATCCTGAAGAATGCGAAGGCGTCCTGTGGAAACCTGACGGGCACCCTGAGGGGATCCTGAGGAATCCTCAGGGTTCCTTCGGGGTCTTCAGGCATCCTGAGGAACCTTGGGGGATCCTGAGGTATCATCGTGGATCCTGAGAGGAATACGTCGGACTCTTTTTGAGGGGGGGGGTCCTGGGGAATCCTGAGGAGTCCTCGGGAATCCTGAGGAGTCCTGAGGTGTCCAGAGGAATCCTGACGAATCCAAAGGAATCCTGAAGAGCCCAGAAGAAGCCTAGGGGATCCTGAGGAATCCTCGCATGTCCTGAGGATTCCTGAAGAGCCCAGCGGAATCCTGAGAAACCCGAGGGAGATCCTGAAGAATCCTCTTGGGGTCCCAAGGGTTCCTGTGGGATCCTGAGGAACCCTGGGGCCTCGGGAGGAATCCTGAGGAATCCTGGGGGATCCTGAAGAATCCTGACGAATCCTGAGGAGTCCTGATGGGTCCAGAGGAAGCCTTGGGGATCCGGATGAATCCTGTGGAATTCTGAAGAATGCCAAGGGGTCCTGAGGAATCCTGAGGGGTACCCAGAGGGGATTCTGAGGAATCCTTGGGAAACCTTAGAGGATCCTGAGGAATCTTGGAGGACCCTAAGAATCGTTGAGGATCCTGAGGAAGAATCCATCGGACTCATTTGGAGGGGGAGGGTCCTGGGGATGTCCTGAGGAATCCTGGGGAGTCCTGAGGAGTTCTGAGGTGTCCTGAAGAATCACTGGGGGCCCTCAAGAATTCGAAAATATCCTGAAGAATCCTGAGGAGCCCAACGGAATCCTGAGAACCCCATGGAGAGATCCAGAAGAATCCTTGGGGATCCCCAAGATTCCTGCGGAATCCTGAGGAATCCTTGAAACTCGGGAGGAGTCCGGAGGAATCCTGAAGGGTCCTGAGGAAGCCTGACGTATCCGAAGGAATCCGGCCAGATGAGTCCAGAAGAAGTCTGGGAGATCCTGAGGAATCCTTGAGGGTCCTGAGAACTCCTTGGGAATCCTCAAGAATGCGAAGGAATCCTTATGAATCCTGAGGGGTACCCTGACTGAAGTGTCCTGAGGAATCCTTGGGGATCCTGAAGAATTCGAAGATATCCTGAAGAATCCTGAGGATCCCAACGGAATCCTGAGAACCCCATGGGGAGATCCTGACGAATCATTAGGGATCCCAGAGATTCCTGGAGATCCTGAGGAATCCTGGGGACTCCCGAAGGAGCCTGAGGAATCCTGGAGGATCCTGAGGAATCCTCGGGAGCCCCGCGGAACGGCTCCTGAGGATTCCTGAGGAATCCTGGGGGCTCCTGAGGAGCCCTTGGAGATTCTAGAGAGTCCGGAGGAATCCTCAGACATCCAAAGGAATCCTAAAGGATTCGCGGAAATCCTGGGGAAACCTTTGGAAACGCGCCAGGAGTGCCGACCCCTTCTCCGGCCCCGTGGGGCACCTTGCGCTGCCGCCCCAGTGCCAACCCCTTCTCCGGCCCCGTGCGGCAAGCCCTCGGTCGCTGGAGCGCTGCATTGCCTTAAGAAGAAGAAGTCTTGAGAGAAGAAGAAGATCTCAACAACAAGCCGGGGCCGGTGT
>CAUYUJ010021505.1:52500-102500 GCA_963575745.1 Prorocentrum cordatum | reverse complement strand
CTGACCCCCAAACGGCTCCAAAACGTAGCGCTTCATCCTTGCTCTCGCGGTTGACCGTGACAACGGCGGCCCTCCTATGTAAGGAACCGAACTCTATGCACCGATGCGTTTTCCGGCTCCGCACCGAAACTCGCACGGAAGAGCGGATCCTGGTGTATACGGGATCCTGGTGTATACATTTGCCGCTGCTTCCCCTGGAAAATGCAGAGACCTGTGCACCGTCTGGACACCACACGACCCCGGATTCGTCCCCGACCCTCCAAAGGTCCTGGGATTGGAAAACAGCCCGCCTCTGGTAATGTACGGTAGGTTCGTGCGGTGTCGGCGCGCGCACAGGTTTTCGACACCGCGTCGATCGTTCAATCTTGAAGCGATCACGGCCCCGATCGTTCCAAGTTGAATTCCGTCGGGTCCAGTGGCGTTACCGTGTCCATTGGTGCTGTCGCGTTGCAGAGTTCAACCTTGAACGTCTTCGCCGGCGTCGCTGGCGCGCCAACGCCGCATGAACCGACCGTATATGTTCCAGTCTCCGACCATGGACGCACACTGGCGGCGTTGCCCCCCCCCGTCCCGTGGGCCCCCTGCCATGGCGTCGGCAGCCCACCTGCGCCCGCTCGCCCCCCCATTGGCGGACTGACGGCTGGCAGCCGTCAGCCCACGGCACTGCCCCACGAGGAAGGGTCTAGAGGGAAAAGAACTATGCACATGCACCGATTCTGGCCAGGCCCATCCTGAGCCCAGGATCGGTGCATACGCCCTCCTACCGTGGCCAGGAAGGCATATGCACCGATCCTGGGTCAAAAATGGGCCTTGCCAGGATCGGTGCATGTGCATAGTTCTCTTCGCCCGAGGGTCGGCGGCGCGCCTGGGGGGGAAGTGAGAAGGAGAAGGCCTTCTCAAAAGGTTCGGGGGTCCTCTGGCATTGTGACAAAGTTTCTGAGCCTTCCCCGAGAACGGAACACTCTGCAGAAGGCCGGGGGGCTTCTGAAAAGCCCCGCCGCATTCTGAAAAAGTCTTCTCCTCATCACTTCCACCCCTCGCTCGCCGCCGAGAGGAGGGTTGACCAGAAAAAATCGTACGGCAGGTTCGTGTCGTGCCGACTTCGGCGCTGGTTTCTGACACCTCAAATATCGGCCGTTTCAGAAACGTGAGATCGTTCAAAATCGAACGCCAGCAGCGGGGTCGCCGCCGGTCGACACGCCGTAACCTACTGTAGAGACATGAAGCAGGAAGGCGCGTGAAGTAGGCTGGGTTTCGGCCCGCGCACGGAAAGAAAGGAAAGGGAAACCCCGTCGGTTGTCTCAGCTACCAGCACGGACGAGGGAGAATAGCATACAAACCCAACCAACGGCCTGTACATGTAGTCTCGCCCGTACATGTACTACCTGTAGTCTCGCCGGCCCTCGGCCCTCCGACGTCGGGGGTCTGCACATCTGCGCCGCACGGTGGCATCCTCAGCAATCTCCGCGCCTGGCAAAGCACCGCAGCTCCCGCTGTCTGTCCGGCTCGCTGGGAGCAGCGGTCAAAAACTACTAACCTGAAAGTGGAAGCCTGGAAATGGGTAATGACCAACACCAACACAGGGGGGTGCCTCCACCGGGGGAAGATTCTCCTAGATCTCGGTGTTGGTGGTAATATTTCGGCCACCTTGGAAGCCAGAATATTACCACCATCACCGAGATCGGAATCTTCTTCCCTCGGTATACCGCCGATATTGGTGTCTCAAGGCCTGCGATGAAAGAGCGCGCGTGCACGGGTTCGTCCCCTGCCTCGTCAGCATCGGGCTCGCTGCCGCACGCGCGCTTGCTCGCCAACTCGATAAAACCACGGCGCCGAGAAAGGAAGAACACAAACTACTCAGGCCCAGGGCCAGAGATCGCACCCGGCCTTTTCAGCTTCGGGTGCATCAACAAGCGCGTCCTAATCCTCCTCCTCCTCCTCCTTCTCCTCCTCCTCCTCCTCCTCCTCCTCCTCCTCCTTCTCCCCCTCCTCCCCCTCCTCCTCCCCCTCCTCCTCCTCCTCCTCCTCCTCCTCCTCCTCCTCCTCCTCCTCCTCGTCCTCCTCCTCCTTCTCGTGCTCCTCCTCCTCCTCCTTATCCTCCTCCTCATCCTCTCCCGAAACGAAACTGGCGGCGCGCACAGTCACGAGCTCTGCTCGACGGCGAGCCCGAGGGGAAAGTGAGAAGGGCGGGCCTTCTCAGAGGGCGGCGGGGCTTCTCAGAAGACCCTCGGCCTTCCGAGGAGCCGTCTCCGTCTTCGGAGAAGGCTCAGAAAACCTTTCAAAGGATTATAAAGCTTCTCAGAAGCCTTCCGATACGTCAAGATTCAAGCCCAAGTAGTGTTGTGTTACAGCTCAGCGCATGGCATGATATGCGTGAGGACGGAGCTTATCCAGAGGAGGTGTTTCAGAGATACAACGAGTTTGATGTCGTTCCGCAGTCATCCTGAATGAAAACAAATGTGATAGGACATCTCGATATTCGTAAGGTGATGCGCCCAAGCAGCAGAGTCTCGCACTACATCTCCTACAGGCGAGGATAGATATGGAACTGGAGATCACAGACGCGGATGTCATCAAGGTATGGATGATAGGACTCACGACGTAGAAGTGCCTCGGCGAACCTCGGGATTTCGACGGCCAAGACGAAACCTTTGAACAGTTCCACTTCCATTCCACGAACTGTGGTCTCCCAGTGGACGCGAGATCAGCACTGGAGTCTGCAGCAGACGCCCCAGACAGATGCTGAATGGATGCGCCGACTCCACGCCAGATACTCATGTCTCGAGGAATGAAAGAGCGCGTTTCACGGGCGCTTGCCTTGGGAACATTCGGCGGCGCGTTTCGAACCGGGGGGCGGAGCCCCCCCCAAACTTTCGGCGCCGTCAATCAAAGCCAAGGGGACCCCCCCCCAAAAAAAAAAAACTCCCGAATCCCCCCCCCCTGCCCAAGGGACGGGGGGGGGGTTGAACCTCCCCCCCCTCGGCGCCAGCGCCTGGCTTGCGAAACCCATGCGGTGGCGATTGCGATGCATGCTTGGCGTTGGCTGGTGCATCTCTGCGGCCGCGCCAACCCTAGCACGCGCGCGCAGCGGCCAGCTAGTTTGGCGCCACCGACGCGGTCGCGGTGGCGCTGACCGCTGGGCGCATCCCAGCGGGCACTTCACTGCGAGTCGGTAACTTGGGCAGGCGCGGTATCATGGCAACGCCAACTACGGTAGACACGATGACGATCGTGGCGATGCTGGCGACGATGTTCGTAGCGACGAAGGCGCGGGCAGTGCGGGCGCCGATGACGATGATGGCGTCCTCGCGTCGGTAATGAAGGTTTTGGAAAGAGTTCGACATGCGCGTGCGGCCGACGCGCGAAAGTGGCCCGCATGGTTTTATTTGACACGGATCGTGCCCCGCCTACACGCGCGCAAGGGCGTGCGAATGGTGTCGGCATGCGGCGCCAGAGGCCAATTGGGCAGAATTCCACAAAAATGCTGGAAGGAAGGAAAAAAAACAACACACAAAAAAAACCTACGGTTTCTGGAGGAATTCGTAAGACCGCGCACGCAAGTCTCCTTTGAAAACTGATGTTGCGAAACCATGTGTTCTTGCATGTGTTTTGGACACTCGGTTTTGAAATCGCTACGAAACCCAGGGCTTTTGAAGAAATCCAGCATGCGCGCGCGACGACGCGCGCGAGGATTTCTCGGGGCGGCAAGCGCGTAGAGGCGTTCGAACGATTCGAGATGCGCGCGCGAAGCCCGCCCGTTTGGTAGTATGCTCTGAAACTGTTGAAAAATCCGATGGTTTTCTCAAGAATTCGCAAGAACGCGCGCGCACGTTGTTTTTGAAAATCCGTGTTGCGAAACCATGTGTTATATGTGTTTGGACACTCGATTTAAAAATCCGTCCGAAACCTAAGATTTTTGAAGAATCTCGGCATGCGCGCGCGACGACGCGCGCGTGTACACTTCGAACCCATTTGTTGCCAGGGATTATTCAAAACTTGTGATTATTGGTAAACGAACATGCGCGTTTAATATGATTTGTAGAGGATGGCGGCAGAGTCGAACCCGGCCGGCTGGACTGAGATGTCGTGAATTCATATATAAGATGGACAATTGGGCAGAATCGCATGTAAACTGCAACACAAAAAGGTATAGCGAGAAAGCCGGGGGGGTAGAGTCTAGTCTATTGTGGGAACGGAGAATCTATGCGGTGCAACAGTTGTGGTGCATTATTTTCGATACAATCTATTTTGTGCAATCAATCACCTGCTCAACTTGAAGCCGTCCTCTCCACTCCTCGTGCAAACATCCCTCCCTCCCACCCGCAACTTGGTCGCAAGACCTCTTAAGACCGTGACGGTGGGTACCAGATGGCACTTGGCAGCGACGACGCCGACGTCTACGACGACGAAGACGACGACGCCGACGCCGACGACGACGACGAAGACGACGACGACGTCGCCAACGAAGACGACGACGAGGGAGGAGGGAGGACGACGACGGCGACAACGACGACAACGACGACAACGACGACAACGAGGGAGGAGAGAGGACGGCGACGACGCGAACGACGAAGAAGGAGGAAGGACGGCGACGCCGACGACGACAACGACGAGGGAGGAGGGAAGACCACGACGAAACGAAAAAGACGACGACGACGGCGACGAAATAGGAGGGACGACGACGAGACGCCGACGACGGACGACGACGACGACGACGACGACGACGAGGGCGAGGGAGGAGGAGGAAGGACGACCACGGCGACAACGACGACGGAAACGACTACGACGCCAAAGAAGACGACGACGACGATCACGAGGAAAGACACAGGACGACGTAGGCGACGACGACGACGACGACGACGACGACGACGACGACGACGCGGGAGGAGGGAGGACGGCGACGACGACGACGACGACGACGACGCCGCAAGAGCGGGCGCGCACGCTTTTGTTGAAAATCCGTGTTGCGAAGCCTTGGGTTTTCGTATGTTTTTTGGACACACGATTTAAAAATCCTTCCGAAACCGAGCGTTTTGGAAGGATTTCGGCGTACGCGCGCGACGACGCGCGCGTCTGCACTTCGTCCCATTTTTTTGCAGAGGATTCTCGCGCGCGCAAAGCCCTTTTAAGAGCATGTTGTGAAAATATTGAAAAACCTATGGTTTTCTTAAGATTTCGCACGAGCTCGCGCGGAAGTTTTTTTAGCACATCCGTGTTGCGAAGCCCTGAATTGTTGTATGTGTTTTGGAAACTCGATTGCGAAATCCTTCCAGCACCGAAGGTTTTTGAAAGATTTCGGCATGCGCGCGCGACGACGCGCGCGTGCGCACTTCGTCCCATTTGTTGCAAGGGATTCGTGAAAAAAGTGCTATGTTAGAACAAAAAATGTCACCGCATAGTGTTTTTTCACAAGGGAACCTCAGGGGAGGGGGGAACCCGGCTGGCCTTGGATAGTGCAAATTCATATTTAGGATGGACATGTGGTCAGAATCATATACGATTTACATACCCGAAAGGGGGAGTGATAACGTCGGGGGGGGGTAGAGTCTATTCTGTTTTCAGGAAGGAGAATCCAGGGCGGCGACGTGGCAGCGACAACGGCCACATAGCCGCTAGACCGAAGACACGGCCCAGTTCCTTGAACGGAAGATGTAAGAACCCTGAAGTGCAAGCTCTGTTTGGGGAATAAAGGGGAGGGATCACAAAGCACCCAGACGAGAACATGTAGACGCGGCTCCACGACCCCCCCCCCAGACCAGCCGTGAACGGATGGCCCTTTGCCCAGACACTCCAGAATCCCCCAACGCAACTCGAATCAAACACGGCCCCAAATCAGACCCCCCCCCCTTCCATGACGAAACCCGGAATACCCACGCCTTCGCGGTTTGGACTCGGGGGGGCGAACCCGAGGACACGCGGTCGCATGGGACACCCTCCGCGCAGTGCATCGGCCAAACAGATCGTGTTCACGGGGTCGCGGCCCAGGGGCCAGGGCAACCATCTTCACGCTTCGCGCTCCGTGAATGAAGGGGCCCAAGGACACACAAATAAATACACACAAATAAAATAATTCTCTATATTTTCCTATATTTTCTGGGGTTTTGTCTTCCCCCCCACTTCCCATATTTTCCCATATTTTCTGGGGGATCGAGGATTAATTGTGTCTGTGTGTTTCTTTTCCTCCTGAGTGAAGCGCGAAGCGCGACTGTCTGCGCGCCTTCGCGCCGCCCCTCCTGGAACAGGGCGAGGGACTCGCGCCTCGCTCTGACGTCGCCCAGACCGCGAAGCGCGAAGCGCGACTGCCTTCGCACCCTCGTGGCGGCCCTGGAGAGAGGACTGGTCTACTCTGTAAGAACGGTTTTTGCAGGCAGATCTGCCTTCCAAAAATGGTCTGCTCTGTGAGAACGGCTTTTTTTTGAGGGCAGATCCGCCTTCAAAAAACCGTGCTTACAGAGCAGATCTGCCCTCAAAAAACCGTTCTTACAGAGTAGACCAGTCTTTCCTCCTTGAAGGCGAGGGGAGGGATCCCCTGTCTCGCTGGCTGCCTCCCGCCCTGCTGCCTTCGCTGCCGGCCGGGGCCGCCGCCGCCCGCCCGCCCTCGCTCGTCGCTCGCTCGTTTTCGCTGCTCGTCGCCTCTCGCCGCGGCGCTCGGGCGCTGCGACGGGCGGAGGCGGCGCCCGTGGAGCGCGAAGCGCAGAAACGCGGGGGAGGGAGGAGGTGACTACCTACCAGACCACCCCAACCCAACCCGAAGACCCGAATTTCGGGTTGGGGGGGGTAAGGGTTCCACATGTGTTTTTCCGACGTTTCCCGACCCCCCCCCACTGGAAATCGAGGGTAAATTTGAGCCTTCGGGTTGGGTTGGGGTGGTTTGGTGGGTGGTGAGGAGGGGTCGAGGGGGAGGAGCCTCGACGGCTCGCCCCTCCCTTCGTGGCACCGAGCCGCTCGAGAGGAGCGCGGTCTCTGCAGCGCACGCCCTGCCCAGCGGAGAGCGCCCGAGAGCGTCCAAGAGCGAGCAGCGTCCCGCGGGGGGGAGGCCCTGCTCCCGGAGGCGGGCAAGAAGGAGCCCCTCCGTCGGCCGACCGGCCAGGTCCGGTGGCCCTTCGCCGTGCGGCGCTCGGTGCAGGAGTCGGCACCGAGGCAAGGCAAGCACAGAGATCCCGAACATACACACACGACGATAAACCCTGCGAGATGCTTAAGAAATCATGGGTTAAGAAATTCATAGTCTCAGAACTTGAGTAAAAACCCAAAATTTCCACTCAAATCTTAGGAGTTACATTGAAACATTAAGAATAATCGAGACCCTGGCCGAAAAATTAAGTTTTCTTAAGCATCGCATAAGGTGTACAGCGGAGGCCAGTCCACAAGAAACCTTCCACAGGAAACCCAACCCTGAGACCCCGGGACGTCCACTGATTTTTGGCATGGGGGCGCCTCGTTTTCCATGGCAGGACCATCGAAAAACACAAGACACCCAGGGCACGCCGGAGGCAAGCAGGGAGTTTCTTGACATGGGCCCCCACTGTATGACTCAGCCAGGCAGCGCGAACAGCTCGCAAGCCCAGCAGGGCAAAGATGTCTCAGAACCACCGTCTGTGCAAAAAACAGTCGGCGCATGTGGCTTTGATCGCCTGGTGCACACTGCTTGAATCCCTCCAGCAAGCTTCTAGTAGGCCATTTCCATTGGTGCCACATGTTACGGCAGACTGGGCATTGGAAAAATAGATTGCCTCCAGTTGCGGCACTCCCTCCACTGGGGCAGTGAGCAGTTAAATGGTACTGACCTCTGGGACCTCTGGGATATGGGAAAGAGACTTGTCAAGTGTCACGGTTCTATTGGCCCTGGCGGCCCTGAGGACGACGAATATCACATGAGATGGCCTTCTCAAGCCTGCGAAAGAGCGAGTAACAGTTTACAAACCCATGGAACCCACGGACGAGGCCGTCGCAAATTTCAACCTCCGGCCCTTCGGAAAGGTCGCCGCACGAAGTCCTGCGCTGGCACGGTGGCGGAACTCCCCGAAGGCACTCAGGTATGTAAATGCACCAAATACCCTCGACAGCTCTGGACATGCCGAAACATTGAACCAATCCGCCACAGTGCCGTGATTAGGCACTCAATGACACGTCCTGATTCTGGACGACTCCTTGGCCCGGACCCAGAGTTCAGGACGCTCTGGAGCGTTTCTTGGCGCTCTCGGGGCGTGCCACGTGACTTTCCGAGGACTTGGAAGCGTGGCTCGGCATCAAAACTTCCAACATGCTCGAGAGCATTCCGATGGGTCGGTGCTGGAGCCTTCTTGGGCTGTCTTGGAGGCCCCGGGAGCCTGCTTAACAGGCCAAAGCCATTGACAAACACAGGGTTTTGCATGATTTCCTCATACTCGCCGTCCCGGTTATAGAAGGCCCAAGACGGACTCAAAGGCCCCAAAGATCGCCCCAAGACGACCCCCAAGCCCCCAAGAGGGGCCCAATAGGCCCCCAAGACGGCCCAGAGGGACCCGAAAGACGGGAGATCCGAACTGACATTTCGAACCCCCCACCTCAAGATGGCCCTCAAGACCGCCAGCAGTCCCCAAGCAACTACCCAAGAGACCCCTCACCAAAGAGGCTCCAAGAAGCCTTCAGGGGCCACCAAGATGTATCCCAGAAGACCTCCCACGATACCCGAGGAGGCGATGTATCCGAGGCCTCTTGATAACGACCCAGGCACGGTACCGGGATGGGCGGAAGGCCACTAGGTAACTTTTCGAAGCACAGCAGGCTTGACCAACCGAAAGGTTCAGCATCCGAACGCGGTCTGTAAGCACTGCGGTAGACTAGCAACGTTGTGCGAGGTGGTATACGCAGCAATGCGCCTATACTGATGTGGATCCAAATGGCATCCGAAACGAAAACCTGCGCCTCAACATCCTGGAGATCGATTTCGCTTTATATGGTCATATGTTCATTTGGCTTGGATTCGCAACACGATCCACGCGCACACTGCACTCCAATAGCATCACTGGGCAGCCCGTCATGCGTATTCTGCATGTCATACTGAAGACACACAGCGATTGGAAGGACACATATACGAACGATGGCGGTCGCTGAGCCACACGGCGTAACCACATGGGGCCAGTCGGCAAGTTTCTATAAAAAGTGCACGAAGGCTAACCGCCCCGCGCTACCATCAAACTTCACAGTCTCGCTCACGGCTGTATGAGAAAAACGTGTTCATGCCGATCGCACCTTTTGACATCTAGCATGTGCAGGAAGCGTGGCGGGAACTCCGACGCGTCCCCACGCAGTGATCCACGACCCTCGACATCCTCGCGCAGCTTGGCCACCATCACTGGCTCAGGGGGGAACTTTAGAATAGATGGACAGCAAAGAAAGATGAGTAAGCCATCTAATGTCGTAGAGAGGGAGGGAGAGAAAGAGAGAGAGAGAGAGGGAGAAAAAATAAGCACAAGCATATAGAGAGAAAAACAAACCAAACAAAGAAACACGCGTGCCGAAAACAACCCTAAAAATTAGCCTGGCGAAGAACCCAACCATATGCAGTTGTCAGTACCGCAGCTGCGGGTTTCATCTTCAGTGGAACTCCCCATAGGACTACGGAACGTGTGAGGGGTGTGCTGAGATGGGTGCCACTGGGGCATTCGGCGAAGCTCCCTATGGGGACATGAAACACGTGCGGGGCGTGCCGACATGGGTGGCGGAAACGCATCTGAGGGCCGCCACTGAAGCCTCCAGTGGAGCTCCCTATGGGTCCCCGAAACATGATGCTGCTGCGGGGGGGGTGCTGGGATGGGTGGCGGAGACGCATGTAAGCGCCGCTACTGGGGCCTTCGGTGGAGCTCCCTATGGGGCCACGAAACGTGTGAGGGGTGTACTGGGATGTGTGGCGGGGACGCATGTGAACGCCGCCACTGGGGCCTTCGGTGCAGCTCCCTATGGGGCCACGAAACGTGTGAGGGGTGTGCCGAATTGGGTGCGGGTGGTGACGCATGCGGGCGGTGCCTGGGGCCTTCGGTGGAGCTCCCTATGGGGCCACGAAACCTGTGAGGGGCGTGCCGGGATGGGTGGCGGGGACGCATGTGAGCGCGGCCGCTGGGGCCTTCGGTGGAGCTCCCTATGGGGCCACGAAACGTGTGAGGGGTGTGCCGAATTGGGTGTGCGTGACGCATGCGGGCGGCAGCACTGGGGCCTTCGGTGGAGCTCCCTATGGGGCCACGAAACGTGTGAGGGGTGTGCCGAATTGGGTGTGGGGACGCATGCGGGCGGCAGCACTGGGGCCTTCGGTGGGGCTCCCTATGGGGCCACGAAACGTGTGAGGGGTGTGCCGAATTGGGTGTGCGGGACGCATGCGGGCGGCAGCACTGGGGCCTTCGGTGGGGCTCCCTATGGGGCCACGAAACGTGTGAGGGGTGTGCCGAATTAAGTATGCGTGACGCATGCGGGGGGCAGAACTGGGGCCTTCGGTGGGGCTCCCTATGGGGCCACGAAACGTGTGAGGGGTGTGCCGAATTGGATGTGCGTGACGCATGCGGGCGGCAGCACTGGGGCCTCCGGTGGGGCTCCCTATGGGGCCACGAAACGTGTGAGGGGTGTGCCGAATTAACTGTGCGGGACGCATGCGGGAGGCAGCACTGGGGCCTTCGGTGGGGCTCCCTATGGGGCCACGAAACGTGTGAGGGGTGTGCCGAATTAAGTATGCGTGACGCATGCGGTCGGCTGTATGAGAAAAACGTGTTCATGTCGATCGCACCTTTTGACATCTAGCATGTGCAGGAAGCGTGGCGGGAACTCCAACGCGTCCCCACGCAGTGATCCACGACCCTCGACATCCTCGCGCAGCTTGGCCACCATCACTGGCTCAGGGGGGAACTTTAAAATAGATGGACAGCAAATAAAGATGAGTAAACCATCTAATGTCGTAGAGAGGGAGGGAGAGAAAGAGAGAGAGAGAGAGGGAGAAAAAATAAGCACAAGCATATAGAGAGAAAAACAAACCAAACAAAGAAACACGCGTGCCGAAAACTACCCTAAAGATTAGCTTGGCGAAGAACCCAACCATATGCAGTTGTCAGTACCGCAGCTGCGGGTTTCATCTTCAGTGGAACTCCCCATAGGACTACGGAACGTGTGAGGGGTGTGCCGAGATGGGTGCCACTGGGGCATTCGGCGAAGCTCCCTATGGGGACATGAAACACGCGCGGGGCGTGCCGACATGGGTGGCGGAAACGCATGTGAGGGCCGCCACTGGGGCCTCCAGTGGAGCTCCCTATGGGTCCCCGAAACATGATGCTGCTGCGGGGGGGGTGCCGGGATGGGTGGCGGAGACGCATGTAAGCGCCGCTACTGGGGCCTTCGGTGGAGCTCCCTATGGGGCCACGAAGCGCGTGAGGGGTGTACTGGGATGTGTGGCGGGGACGCATGTGAGCGCCGCCACTGGGGCCTTCGGTGCAGCTCCCTATGGGGCCACGAAACGTGTGAGGGGTGTGCCGAATTGGGTGCGGGTGGTGACGCATGCGGGCGGTGCCACTGGGGCCTTCGGTGGAGCTCCCTATGGGGCCACGAAACCTGTTGTTGTGAGGGGCGTGCCGGGATGGGTGGCGGGGACGCATGTGAGCGCGGCCGCTGGGGCCTTCGGTGGAGCTCCCTATGGGGCCACGAAACGTGTGAGGGGTGTGCCGAATTGGGTGTGCGGGACGCATGCGGGCGGCAGCACTGGGGCCTTCGGTGGAGCTCCCTATGGGGCCACGAAACGTGTGAGGGGTGTGCCGAATTGGGTGTGCGGGACGCATGCGGGCGGCAGCACTGGGGCCTTCGGTGGAGCTCCCTATGGGGCCACGAAACGTGTGAGGGGTGTGCCGAATTGGATGTGCGGGACGCATGCGGGCGGCAGAACTGGGGCCTTCGGTGGGGCTCCCTATGGGGCCACGAAACGTGTGAGGGGTGTGCCGAATTGGGTGTGCGTGACGCATGCGGGAGGCGGCACTGGGGCCTTCGGTGGGGCTCCCTATGGGGCCACGAAACGTGTGAGGGGTGTGCCGAATTGGGCATGCGTGACGCATGCGGGCGGCAGCACTGTGGCCTTCGGTGGGGCTCCCTTATGGGGCCACGAAACGTGTGAGGGGTGTGCCGAATTGGGTGTGCGTGACGCATGCGGTCGGCAGCACTGGGGGCCTTCGGTGCGGGCTCCCTATGGGGCCACGAAACGTGTGACGTGTGAGGGGTGTGCGCGAATTGGGTGTGCGTGACGCATGCGGGCGGCAGCACTGGTGCCTTCGGTGGGGCTCCCTATGGGGCCACGAAACGTGTGAGGGGTGTGCCGAATTGGGTGTGGTGACGCATGCGGGCGGCAGCACTGGGGCCTTCGGTGGAGCTCCCTATGGGGCCACGAAACGTGGGGGTGTGCCGAATTGGGTGTGCGTGACGCATGCGGGAGGCAGCACTGGGGCCTTCGGTGGGGCTTCCTATGGGGCCACGAAACGTGTGAAGGGTGTGCCGAATTGGGTGTGCGTGACGCATGCGGGCGGCAGCACTGGGGCCTTCGGTGGGGCTCCCTTACGGGGCCACGAAACGTGTGAGGGGTGTGCCGAATTGGGTGTGCGTGACGCATGCGGGCGGCAGCACTAGGGCCTTCGGTGGAGCTCCCTATGGGGCCACGAAACGTGTGAGGGATGTGCCGAGTTGGGTGTGCGTGACGCATGCGGGCGGCAGCACTGTGGCCTTCGGTGGGGCTCCCTATGGGGCCACGAAACGTGTGAGGGGTGTGCCGAATTGGGTGTGCGTGACGCATGCGGGAGGCAGCACTGGGGCCTTCGGTGGGGCTCCCTGTGGGGCCACGAAACGCTGTACTGGGTGTGCGTGACGCCTGCGGGCGGCGGAGAGGAGGGGGCAGAGAAGGAGGGAAGAACACGGGGACCGTTTCTTCAAAACGAGGACCCAACACCACAGGATGGTTGGAAAAAAACCATGACATCGGATGTCTTGGGAGGTGGAGCGGCAGCAGCAGGAGAGGAGACTCTCAGTGGTTCTTGGGAACGACAGGGCTGATTTTGTTCATTTCGTTTTGCTGCTTTTGTTCCAAATTGGGTGTGGGTGGCGCTACGGGCGGCGGCACTGGGGCCGTCGGTGGAGCTCCCTATGGGGCCACGAAACGTGTGAGGGGTGTGCCGAATTGGGTGTGCGTGACGCATGCGGGAGGCGGCACTGGGGCCTTCGGTGGAGCTCCATATGGGGCCACGAAACGTGTGAGGGGTGTGCCGAATTGGGTGTGCGTGACGCATGCGGGCGGCGGCACTGGACGCTTCGGTGGAGCTCCCTATGGGGCCACGAAACGTGTGAGAGGTGTGCCGACTTGGGTGTGCGTGACGCATGCGGGCGGCAGCACTGGAGCCTTCGGTGGAGCTCCCTATGGGGCCACGAAACGTGTGAGGGGTGTGCCGAATTGGATGTGGGTGACGCATGCGGGCGGCAGCACTGGGGCCTTCGGCGGAGCTCCCTATGGGGCCACGAATCGTGTGAGGGGTGTGCCGAATTGGGTGTGGGTGACGCATGCGGGTGGCGGCACTGGAGGCTTCGGTGGAGCTCCCTTTGGGGCCACGAAACGTGTGAGGGTGTGCCGACTTGGGTGTGCGTGACGCAGCGGGCGGCGGCACGGAGCCTTCGGTGGAGCTCCCTATGGGGCCACGAAACGTGTGAGGGGTGTGCCGGATGGGTGTGCGCGACGCATGCGGGCGGCGGCACTGGGGCCTTCGGTGGAGCTCCCTGCGGGGCCACGAAACGTGTGAGGGGTGGGCCGAAGTGGGTGTGGCTGACGCATGCGGGCGGTGGCACTGGGGCCTTCGGTGGGGCTCCCTATGGGGCCACGAAACGTGTGAGGGGTGTGCCGATTTGGGTGTGCGTGACGCATGCGGGCGGCAGCACTGGGGCCTTCGGTGGGGCTCCCTATGGGGCCACGAAACGTGTGAGGGGTGTGCCGAAGTGGGTGTGCGTGACGCATGCGGGCGGCAGCACTGGAGCCTTCGGTGGGGCTCCCTATGGGGCCACGAAACGTGTGAGGGGTGTGCCTTGCGGGCGGCAGCATGGGGCTCCCTATGGGGCCGAAACGTGTGAGGGGTGTGCCGAATTGGGTGTGCGGGACGCATGCGGGCGGCAGCACTGGGGCCTTCGGTGGGGCGGACGCGTGCGGGCGGCAGCACGGTGGGGCTCCCTATGGATCTTCGGTGGGGTGAGGGAAACGTGTGAGGGGAGTGCCGAATGGGTTTGGTGACGCATGAATGCAAACTGGGCCTTCGGTGGGGCGGAAACGTGTGAGGGGTGTGCCGAATTGGGTGTGCGTGACGCATGCGGGCGCAGCACTGGGGCCTTCGGTGGGGCTCCCTATGGGGCCACGAAACGTGTGAGGGGTGTGCCGAATTGGGTGTGCGTGACGCATGCGGGCGGCAGCACTGGGGCCTTCGGTGGGGCTCCCTATGGGGCCACGAAACGTGTGAGGGGTGTGCCGAATTGGGTGTGCGTGACGCATGCGGGCGGCAGCACTGGGGCCTTCGGTGGGGCTCCCTATGGGGCCACGAAACGTGTGAGGGGTGTGCCGAATTGGGTGTGGGTGACGCATGCGGGCGGCAGCTCTGGGCCTTCGGTGGGGCTCCCTATGGGGCCACGAAACGTGTGAGGGGTGTGCCGAATTGGGTGTGCGGGACGCATGCGGGCGGCAGCACTGGGGCCTTCGGTGGGCTCCCTATGGGGCCACGAAACGTGTGAGGGGTGTGCCGAATTGGGTGTGCGGGACGCATGCGGGCGGCAGCACTGGGGCCTTCGGTGGGGCTCCCTATGGGGCCACGAAACGTGTGAGGGGTGTGCCGAATTGGGTGTGGGTGACGCATGCGGGCGGCAACACTGGGGCCTTCGGTGGGGCTCCCTATGGGGCCACGAAACGTGTGAGGGGTGGGCCGAAGTGGGTGTGGCTGACGCATGCGGGCGGCAGCACTGGGGCCTTCGGTGGGGCTCCCTATGGGGCCACGAAACGTGTGAGGGGTGTGCCGAATTGGGTGTGCGTGACGCATGCGGGCGGCAGCACTGGGGCCTTCGGTGGGGCTCCCTACGGGGCCACGAAACGCTGTACTGGGTGGGTGAAACGCAGGGAAGAGGGGGAGGAGGGAGGAGGAGGGTGAGGAGGAGGAGAGGAGGAGAGGAGAGGAGGAGAGGAGAGGAGGACGCGGGGACCGTCTCTTCAAAACGAGGACCCAACACCACAGTATGGTTGGGAAAACAATTTATGCTAACGGAGTTCCCCACATAAAGAGATTAACGATTTCGTGGGGCCCATTTTCTTGATGCCCTCCTCGCTTTGGCGGGGCCCCGCTGGAAGGGAGGAGGGGCACGAAACCATGTAAATAGTATGGTTTTCGGATACCCTCCTCGCTCAGGCGGGGCCTCCCTGGAGAGGTGGGAGGGGCACGAAACCATGTAAATAGTATGGTTTTCGGATACCCTCCTCGCTCAGGCGGGGCCTCCCTGGGGGGTGGGAGGGGCACGAAACCATGTAAATAGTATGGTATTCCGATACCCTCCTCGCTCAGGCGGGGCCTCCCTGGAGGGGTGGGAGGGGCACGAAACCATGTAAATAGTATGGTTTTCCGATACCCTCCTCGCTCAGGCGGGGCCTCCCTGGAGGGGTGGGAGGGGCACGAAACCATGTAAATAGTATGGTTTTCCGATACCCTCCTCGCTCAGGCGGGGCCTCCCTGGAGAGGTGGGAGGGGCACGAAACCATGTAAATAGTATGGTTTTCGGATACCCTCCTCGCTCAGGCGGGGCCTCCCTGGAGGGTGGGAGGGGCACGAAACCATGTAAATAGTATGGTTTTCGATACCCTCCTCGCTCAGGCGGGGCCTCCCTGGAGGGGTGGGAGGGGCACGAAACCATGTAAATAGTATGGTTTTCGGATACCCTCCTCGCTCAGGCGGGGCCTCCCTGGAGAGGTGGGAGGGGCACGAAACCATGTAAATAGTATGGTTTTCGGATACCCTCCTCGCTCAGGCGGGGCCTCCCTGGAGGTGTGGGAGGGTGCCACTGGGGCATTCGGCGAAGCTCCCTATGGGGACATGAAACACGCGCGGGGCGTGCCGACATGGGTGGCCGAAACGCATGTGAGGGCCGCCAGTGGGGCCTCCAGTGGAGCTCCCTATGGGTCCCCGAAACATGATGCTGCTGCGGGGGGGGTGCCGGGATGGGTGGCGGAGACGCATGTAAGCGCCGCTACTGGGGCCTTCGGTGGAGCTCCCTATGGGGCCACGAAGCGCGTGAGGGGTGTACTGTGATGTGTGGCGGGGACGCATGTGAGCGCCGCCACTGGGGCCTTCGGTTCAGTTCCCTATGGGGCCACGAAGCGTGTGAGGGGTGTGCCGACTTGGGTGCGGGTGGGACGCATGCGGGCGGTGCCACTGGGGCCTTCGGTGGAGCTCCCTATGGGGCCACGAAACCTGAGGTTGTGAGGGGCGTGCCGGGATGGGTGGCGGGGACGCATGTGAGCGCGGCCGCTGGGGCCTTCGGTGGAGCTCCCTATGGGGCCACGAAACGTGTGAGGGGTGTGCCGAATTGGGTGGGTGTGGGTGACGCATGTGAGCGCCGCCACTGGGGCCTCCGGTGGATGATGGGGCCACGAAACCTGTGAGGGATGTGCCGAAATGGGTGTGCGGGACGCATGCGCATGTGAGCGCCGCCACTGGGGCCTTCGGTGGAGCTCCCTATGGGGCCACGAAACGTGTGAGGGGTGTGCCGAAATGGGTGTGCGGGACGCATGCGGCGGCAGCCATGGGGCCTTCGGTGGAGCTCCCTATGGGGCCACGAAACGTCTGAGGGGTGTGCCGAAATGGGTGTGCGGGACGCATGCGGGCGGCAGCACTGGGGCCTTCGGTGGAGCTCCCTATGGGGCCACGAAACGTGTGAGGGGTGTGCCGAAATGGGTGTGCGGGACGCATGCGGGCGGCAGCACTGGGGCCTTCGGTGGGCTCCCTATGGGGCCACGAAACGTGTGAGGGGTGTGCCGAATTGGGTGTGCGGGACGCATGCGGGCGGCAGCACTGGGGCCTTCGGTGGAGCTCCCTATGGGGCCACGAAACGTGTGAGGGGTGTGCCGAATTGGGTGTGCGTGACGCATGCGGGCGGCAACACTGGGGCCCTCGGTGAGCTCCCTATGGGGCCACGAAACGTGTGAGGGGTGTGCCGAATTGGGTGTGCGTGACGCATGCGGGCGGCAGCACTGGGGCCTTCGGTGGGGCTCCCTATGGGGCCACGAAACGTGTGAGGGGTGTGCCGAATTGGGTGTGGGTGACGCATGCGGGCGGCAGCACTGGGCCTTCGGTGGGGCTCCCTATGGGGCCACGAAACGTGTGAGGGGTGTGCCGAATTGGGTGTGGGTGACGCATGCGGGCGGCAGCACTGGGGCCTTCGGCGGAGCTCCCTATGGGGCCACGAAACGTGTGAGGGGTGTGCCGAATTGGGTGTGCGTGACGCATGCGGCGGCAGCACTGGGGCCTTCGGTGGGGCTCCCTATGGGGCCACGAAACGTGTGAGGGGTGAGCCGAATTGGGTGTGCGGACGCATGCGGGCGGCAGCACTGGGGCCTTCGGCGGGGCTCCCTATGGGGCCACGAAACGTGTGAGGGGTGTGCCGAATTGGGTGTGCGTGACGCATGCGGGCGGCAACACTGGGGCCTTCGGGGAGCTCCCTATGGGGCCACGAAACGTGTGAGGGGTGTGCCGAATTGGGTGTGCGTGACGCATGCGGGCGGCAGCACTGGGGCCTTCGGTGGGGCTCCCTATGGGGCCACGAAACGTGTGAGGGGTGTGCCGAATTGGGTGTGCGTGACGCATGCGGGCGGCAGCACTGGAGCCTTCGGTGGAGCTCCCTATGGGGCCACGAAACGTGTGAGGGGTGTGCCGAATTGGGTGTGCGTGACGCATGCGGGCGGCAGCACTGGGGCCTTCGGCGGAGCTCCTATGGGGCTACGAAACGCTGTACTGGGTGGGTGAAACGCAGGGAAGAGGGGGAGGAGGGAGGAGGAGGGGGAGGAGGGAGGAAGAGGGGGAGGAGGAGGAGAGGAGGAGTGGAGAGGAGGACGCGGGGACCGCCTCTTCAAAACGAGGACCCAACACCACAGGATGGTTGGGACAAAGAGAGAGAGAGAGAGAGAGAGACAAAAAAAAGAGAGACAGAGGCAGAGAGGAATACCAAAACCATGAGAAAGCAGGCAAACGAGACAGTGACAACAAGGGGGGAGAAAGAGGAAGAGAAAGAGCCAGAGAGCGCTGCACTGAGGAAACGAGTCGGCGAGAGAGAGAGAGAGAGACACAGAGAGGCAGGCAAAGAGAACAATGGAGGGAAGTAGAAGAAATACTGAGCGAGCAAAGGTAATGACCGAGCCGCGCGTGGAAGGCATACAAACAGGCTTAAAGGAACATGCGCCTACCCCGCTATCTGGGCGTGACAAGGGCGTGTCAGATGTATGGGCGCGCCTTGTCCCATACTCCGCCCTCGCGGATCGAGTGGGTGGTTCCAGTGGGGGGGGGCGGGGGCGAACTCGACACGCCCAATACGCCCCCACAATGTCCCCCGTTGACCAGAAACCAACCTGAACGGTCACGAACTGGAAGCGTCGCGTTGATCCATTGGGCTCGTTGGGCGGATGACAAAGGAAGACAGCGAGGGGGAACAGGAGGACTACGAAGCGGAAGACAAGCACAACGACTGAAAGGAAGAGAACGACGAGGACGAGCATGAGAAGGAGGAATGAGGAGAATGAGGAGGAGGAGCACCGCGCATTACAATATGATGTTCAACTGTGTAGTTCAAGTGGTGGTCCACGCCAGAGGCTCTTGGGGCACTCTCTGGGTGGCCTTGCGGGGTCAGCGTGGGAGCTCATCGGGAGACTAGATTGGGACGTCTGGGCGCGTTTGGAGCTTATTCTGGGGCTCTTGGCGCCATCTTGAGTTGTCTTTGGGCTTCCTTAGACCGTCTGGGGGCCTCCTGGGGCGCCCTTGGGTCTCTCTGGGCATGTCATGGTTTTTTGTTCGGGGCTCTCTTGAGCCGTCTTGGCGTCTTGGACTGTCTTGGGGCTCTCTTGGACCGTCTGAGGGCTTCGGGCGCCCTTGGGTCTCTCTGGGCATGTCATGGTTTTTTGCTCGGGGCTCTCTTGAGCCGTCTTGGCACCACCTTGGGCTGTCTTGGGGCTCTCTTGGGCCGGCTGGGGGGCTCCTGGGGCGCTCTTGGAAGCCTCTTGGGAGCCGCTTTCGGTCCTCTGGGGGACCTTTTGGTGCTCTTCTGGGCCGTGGTTAGGCCCTCCAGGATTGAGTTCCTATCTTGAATGCAAGTGAACGCGAAATCTGTTAGAACTCTGTTTAAACTCTATTGAAGTCCTGATTGGACACTCTGGAAAAACTCCCGGTAAATCCAAAAATTCCGAAAATAAACTCCAATCAAACTCCAAAGAAAAATGGAAACTCAACAAACAAAAAAAAAAACTGCTCGAACTTCCTGAAAACTCCCGGGGAATCCAGAAACACCGAAAAATCCTATTTAACTCCCGGACAACTCCCAAGAAATTCGGAAATTCGGAAAACAAAACTCCGATCAAACTCCTGGGATATTCCGATAACAAACACACGAGAAACACAAAAAAAAAAACATGACACAAAAAACACACATTTAACAAAAAACAAACAAACAAACAAACAAACCAAAAAACAAAAACGGTCAAACTCCCGGGAACCAAGACATCCGGAAACTCCGCAAAAATTCCGATAAGACTCCCAGACAACTCACAGGAAATCTGTAAACTCAGAGAAAACTGCAAGGGGAAACTCCTGGAGCACTGAAATCCAGAAACTCCGAAAGAACGCACGGGAACACTCCCAGAAAACTCATGGGAAATCCAGAATCTCTGAAAACTCCTGGAAGGAACTCCCAGAAAACTACCAGACACTAAATCAGAGTTTTCTTCCGAGTTTGAAGCCAGAGTTCTATCAAATTTCAGCAGAGTCGTTTAGAGTTTGGTCGGCTCGGGGCGGATGTCGAGATTGCCGATGAGTAGGGACATAAATCCAGGATCCAGGACAATGTTGACTCAGAAACCCCATCCGAAACAAATTGTCTGAGGACGTCCCCAACGAAACTGCCAGGCGCGTCTCGTCATCTAGCACCGTGCCTCGAGGCAGGATTGAGGATCTTAAAAGCCCAGACCCCCAGTTCACCGATTTCCTGGGGCGTGCCGCGTGTCCGCGCGTGTTCCCGCGTGTTGTCCTAAGACGTTTCTGGAGGCAAGAGCACCCCAAAACAGCCGAAGAGGATTCCGAGAGGCCCCCCAGACGGCTCCGGAGCATCCCAGGACGGTCCAAGATCGTTCCAAGACGCCCAGGCGGGCCTCAAGACGGGCCAAGAAGCCCCCAAGACGCCCCAAGACGGCTCCAAGAGCCCTCCCCCCCCAAAAAAAACACACTTTGTCCTTAATTGTTTGGAAAACGTTAGCGCTCTCGCCTTTTCGGGCTTCCGACGCTCCAAGACGGCCCAAGAGGCCCGCAAGATCGCCCCAAGACGGCCCACGAAGCCACCAAGAGGGTCCCCAGAAAGTCCAAGAGGACCCAAAGACGGCCCAGCACGCCATCGAGAGGGCCCAAGACTGCCCCAGGAGGGCCCCATGAGAGTCCCAAGACAAGGAACACGAACCGACGTCTCGAACCCTCCGCCCCAAGCTGACCCCTGAGACCACCAGCAGGCCACCGAGAAGCCCCCCAGAAGCCCTAGGGGGCCCCCAGGAGGCCCAAAACAGGCCCCAAGAGCCCCTATGAAACCCCGGAGGCCCCCGGAAGGCCCCAAGACAGCCCGAAACCACCTCCAAGAGGCTTCTGAGAGGCCTCCCAAGAGATCCACACAGGCACACAAGAAGCCTCTGACCTACAACCCAGGCGGTGGCGAGATGGGCAGGAGGCCCCAAGAGGGCCTCAAGAGGCCTCCCCTTCTGTCTCCTCCTTCTCCTCGCTCTCATGATCTTCCATCTCCGCGTCCTTTCTCCTCCCCCAAGTGTTCCCCCAAGGGGTTCCACAAAGGCTGGGAACTACATAGTCCAACAGTTTGGCCAGACTTCGGCACAACGTTTGACCGCATGATCGTTTCAAAAAGGCAGGAGGCGGCGGCACTTCGATGTAGGCGTCTTCGATACGACGTCTGCCAAGACAGTCCAAGATGGTCAAATATAGCACACGATGCTTTGCACGATGGCCCAAAGTCTGCAAGGCGCCCGAGCAACCTGGGGCATAGTCACGAGTCTCCCCCCCTGGGGGTCGTCGGAGCGGCGTAAACGCCACGACGAAAACGATTGCAGCAGACTCGGGTGGGGCAACCCTTGAACCCGTCAAAAACTCACGTGGCGCCGGCGGCTATCCGCAACCAGAGAGACAGCGGCGCGGCCACGTCCAGGCCATGCTGAAGCCGGCCGCCTCGCACCGTCAGCCCCGCCCGCGCTGGTCGGAGCGGGGCAGGGCACCGCTCTTGCTCGGGGTCCGGCGGCAACCCCGGGTGTCGGGCGCGCCCGCCCTCCCCCTGCCCCCCCTGGATAGCCCGACCTTCTCGGTGGTGCGGCTCCGCGGCACTGGTGCGCGCGGGTCGTGCGTGGGGCTGCCCGAACTGGTGGGCCTGTTTTCCACCACCACCACCATAAGTTGGAGGGGGAGGGTGCCCTCCTCGTCCTCCTCTTCGTCCTCCTCCTCTTCGTCCTCCTCCTCGTCCTCCTTCTTCCCCCCTCCAACTTATGGTGGTGGTGGTGGAAAACGCTCCCATCACGAACGAGAGAAGGTTCGGCCATCGGCCAGCACCTCCCCCCTCCACCCCCCGCCAGAGAACTCGGGCTGTCGCCGGGAAAGGAGAGGACGGCCCTGGCAGCAGCGGCAGGGGCGAGCTGCTTTACACGGAGCCCCGCATTGAGCTCACGAGGGTCTGGTGCTGCCTCTCGTGCACGAGGGCGAGCTCCTCGGCCGAGGGACGGAGGAGCGGAGCGGCACGACGACGCTCCCGCGGGTCTCTGACGGTTGGTCGGGGGCGAGAAGCAAAGGGGTCGTCGGAGCGAGTGGACTGCAATGGTTGCGTGATCATCGACCCCTACCCTGAGAAACATGACTGCCCATGTTGGACATAACTTGACAACTCTTTGTCGCTATCTAAGCAATTGTGAGCCACGTATACATCGCAGAATCGCAGACGAGGGGGGAGCTGGAAGGGGCATGCCACCCTTTGACAAAAAGGCAATGTCCCAGTGTGGGGCCGCCGCGATCACCGCGGCAACCTCCAACACCGACCCAGAAATCTGTCCAGAGCCCGATCCCACCACATCGGAAAGCCCACGCTGGGCTCGGCAGCGGGGCCGAAAAAAACCGCGCGGGGCCAATGTCTCAACCCGGACCTTTCTACCCCCTCCCTCGGGGCCCTGGTGCTCGGGATTCCGAAGCAGACCGAGAGCCGCATCAAAAACAGCAGCGCGTTGGTCGGCAGTGTTCTGTCGACTCACAGGCTCCGGCAGCGCGGCGGATGCCCATAACGGATCCGAAGTAGCGGAGGATTGCAAAAAAAAAAAAAACAAAAAAAAAAAAAAAAACGGGTTTTGTTTTTGCAATCCTTCGGGTTTTTTTGTTTGCAATCCTCTTTTTTTTTGCAATCCTTTTTTGCAATCCTTCGATCGGAATCGAAGCGAGTGTGCGACGGTGTGGAACACACTCACGCTGCCGCGTATAGGAAAGGAAAAACTGGAGGGGAAGGCCTCCACGCTCCGCAGAGACGTGTGTATTGCGTCGTGCATGGCTGAAGCCTGTCAGCGTTCCCCGCGCGCTCGCACAACATGGCTACATTCCCAGTCATTGTCCGCGATTCCTCCTCAACAGCGCATAGACTGCAAAAATAAAGCTGGACACCCGTCAAAAACATGCTAGTCAGTATCCACCGCAACTACGCGATAAATGGCCACCATCAAAAGGAGAGTCCAGATGCCGTGAACTAACACAGCCCTGGGAAGCCCATCAAATACGGCGCTAGCTGGCCCCAGCATAACTATAAAAGGGCCTCAAGGACGCTGAATGACGGCCCGGGGCGGACATGGAACTACCCAAGGATGCCTACGAGAGACCAAAATCCTTCAGAACCGAACGTGTTTCAATTATGTTGAACTCCTCGCCGCTTCGCTTTAGATGGTCTCCAGAAGCTCCAGGATGCCTCCAACATAGCCCACGAAAGCCCCAAGAGAAGCCCCGAAAGATTCCAAGACGGCCCCAAAGGCTCCCGAAGGCAATCCAAGAGCGCCCCAAAAAGCCCCCCAAGTAGGTTTTCCAGGCTCCGACGGGGCAGCGCCTAGACTTGAATCGGTTCGGGAAACACCCGAACGCCTCCAAGAAGATCCAAAATGTTTATCCAAGAAGCTTCCTCTCAGCTTCCAGCCGTGGAAAAGTTCGCGAAGGACTTTAAGTCCTTCGCGAAATTTGGCTGCCTCCTGGTTTCTTGCCGACTCTCCGCGGACACGAAAAAATCCAAAACACAAAAACAAAAAAAAACAAAAACAACCATGACGGCTGTCGCGACGTCCCTATAAAAGGCCTGCTTCAGCTTGTAGAAAAAATAACAACGGGCAATGTGAAGGTGGTTGGGCGGACGCACCTGCGCCTCATCGCTCCGATGCGTTTTCCTACATGTCTTTGGTCAAGACAACTCGCCTAGGCATCATCCCACCAGCCGTCTGGGCGCCGGTGGCTTAGAGAGTTTCCTCTTCCACCCCTCCCCCGTGGACCTGGAGGGGGGGGGGCCACGAGGTGTCAGAGCGTCCAAAACGGCCTCGGCGAGGAAGCCAAAATCATTGATTGTACGAGGGTTTGGGCCCCATTTTGGCCTCCTGGGGGGGGGCGAGGTTCATTAATGCTCCGCACTTTTTTCGTAGATCTCCTCCAAGATGACCCCAAGAAGCGCCCAAGAGGCCCCAAGAGGTTCCAAGATGGCCCCAAGATGGCCCCACGAAGCGCCAAGGACGTCCCAAGAGGTCCCAGGATGGCCCCAAAATGGCCCCCAGAGGCACCCAAGAGGCCCCCGGGAGGCCCCCAAGAGACCCCCAAGAGGCCCCAAGAGACCCCCCAGAGGCACCCAAGATGCTCCAAGAGGCCTCGGCGAGAATGCCAAAACGGCCTCGGCGAGGAAGACAAAATCACTGGTTTTACCCAGGTTTTGGCTCCATTTTGGCCTCCTGGGGGGGGGAACGTGAATTAATGCTCCCCTCGTGTTTGATCGATCTCCTTCAAGATGGCCCCACGAAGCGCCAAGGAGGTCCCAAGAGGTCCCAGGATGGCCCCGAGATGGCCCCAAGGGGCCCCCAAGAGGCCCCCAGGAGGCCCCCAAGAGACCCCCAAGAGGCCCCAAGAGACCCCCCAGAGGCACCCAAGATGCTCCAAGAGGCCTCGGCGAGAATGCCAAGCCGGCCTCGGCGAGAAAGCCAAAATCAGTGGTTTTACCAAGGTTTTGGCCCCATTTTGGCCTCCTGGGGGGGACGCTAATTAATACTCTCCTCTTGTTTGACAAGAGGCCCCCAGGAGGCCCCCAAGAGACCCCCAAGAGGCCCCAAGAGACCCCCAGAGGCACACAAGATGCTCCAAGAGGCCTCGGCGAGAATGCCAAATCATTGATTTCACTAAGGTTTTAGCCACATGTTGGCCTCTTGGGGGGGAGCACTGATTAAGATGACTCCAAGAGCGCCTGGGGGAGCCCAAGATGACCTCCAAGATGGCTCAAGATATCCCAAGATGTCTTAGAATGGCTTCCTCTGCGTGCTGCCCACTTCCCTGATCCAGGCAATTCCTCTGGGCATCGTTTCTGGATGGGCTGGTGGGGATTCTTTTTTGGTCGGCGGCCCCCTGGCGAAGGTCAAGAAGCGGGTCAACGTCCGGGGCGCGGAACGAAGATCATTAAAACTGGTGGGGGGTATTTTTTGATTTGCGGCCCGCAAGGAGAAGTCCAGAGGGCGCGTCACTAGGCAGTGGGGCGCAATGCCAGAAGATTAGGGATGCAGAAAACCACTGGGCGAATGCCAGCGGAAGCCAACGAGCAGGCGCCCTGACGACGCTAGCTCGCAAGCGGAGCTGCCACAGACTGTCGGCAAACTGTGCACAAGCCAAGACCCACAGGTGGGGAAACCTGACCAGCACCTGCAAGGAAAAGCCCAGAGAGCCAGACAGATGCACAAGCAGGAACCGGGCCAGAAAATTGCCAAGCGGCTGGACGCGCAGGCTGATGCCACGCTGCCCAACAGCCCGATGCCTGGAGTGCACACGCAAAGAACCACTGAGCGATTGCCAGCGGAAGCTACGAGGAGTTGCCCTGAAGGCACCAGCTTGCAGGGGGAACCGCCACAGACGCCGGGCACAGGGCCTGCACCCCTGCAGCCACAAGGGACGTAGCTCGGGAAGAAGCGAGAGGACAAAGCGGGAAAGAAGCACAGAAGCCTAGCAACGAGGCGGACTCATTCACAGAGCACCCTGTGCTTGTCGGTGGCCCACCAAGGCCCGCCCCGAGGAGAACAGACGACACCTCCCAAGCGTCGGTGGGCCAACCACCAGGAAATGACGAATGAAGAGGAAAGCCGCGGCGAGCACCACATCCCACGACGCCAATCTTCGAGCGCCGAAGCCACTGATACCTCGGGAAGGAGCCTGAGGCAGCCATCAGAGGACCCGTCACCTGGGGCGGTGGTCGCGGCGCGCGGCGCCGTCGAGGGTGGAAGCCATGCGGGCGCGCCGTCGGACTTCAAAGGGCGAAGCGCGAGGGGGGTGGCTTTCAGCCAGTCACCTCTGTCTCCACGGGCCCGCAGTCAGCGCGGCCAAAGAGCCGCGGGTGGGGTTGTTTCAGCCGACCGCACAAGCAGGGGGCCCACGAGGCGCCGCGGGCATCTACGCGCAGCGCGGGGGTGCCCCTCGAACACACGAGGTGGCACAAGAACTGTGGCCAGGGCCAACCACTGCGAGAGGGGAGTAGAAGGGGCGGGGCCTTCAGCCAATCGCCCCGGTCCTCCACGGGCCAGCGTAGAACGCGGCCAAGAACCGTGGGTGGGGTTATCTCAGCCGACCGCACGGGCTAATAGCCAACGGAGTGACGCGGGGGTCTAACGCAGCGCGGGGGCGCCCCCTCACTCCCAAGAGGTAGCACGGGAACCGAGGCCGCGGCCTGCCACTGCGGTGAAACGACCCCCCTTCACCGGGGGGGCTGCCAGGAGCAACTGCAGCCCAGGGGGATTCCATCGTCCCCGGGGCCAGTCCGAGCGGCGGCCCCTGCTTGCATGGGGCAGGACCTGTGACAGCCACCTGCCGTCGGTCAGTCACCAGGTCGTTGGGGCGACGAGGGAGAGGAGGAGAGCAGCCGATAGCCGCTGGACATTTGAATAAAAGGGGGAGCGGTGCCAATGGGAGCAGAATGCCTCACTCCCAGGAGGTGGCGATGGTGTCCCGGCAGCTGCAAGTTACTGGGGAAGAGAGTTCCCTCTTGTTCCACGGCAGAAGGCCACAGCGCCCTTGAGCTACAGACAGCGCCATCCCAGGCGGCACGGCCCGCCGTCGGCCGGTCACCAAGTCGTCGGGGCGTCAGGAGGGAGAGGAGGAGAGCAGCCGATAGCCGCTGGACGTCTGACAAAAGGTGGGGAAGCCATAGGATGAGTGGAACACCTCACTCCCATGGGGTGGCCAAGGTGTACGGCTGCTGCCTGTCACTTATGAAGATAGCGCCCCTAGTACCAAGACAGCTCCAGGCCGTGTGACTTTGGGGGTTCCAAGCCGCGCCATCCCTGCTTTGGAGCAGTGACTTCTTGTCAGGCCTGTCGCCAGCGTCACCAGCGGTCGAACTCCCTTCCTCGCTGTCGCTTGTCGGCGTATTGTACGTCGCCTCTCGGGGCGGTCCTTTTTTCCCTGGCACCCCAGTCTGCGCCGCTCCATGAGCTGTCCCGGCGGCCCCACCCCTCCCAGGGCGGCCGTGGGCGCCATGGGGCGGCAGAGCTGGATGCTCCCGTCCGCGCGGCAACCCTGTAGTCGGTGTACACCGGCGGGGCCGCCGTGTCTACCCTAGGCTTGCTCCACGGGTGCCGCTGGTCAACTCCACCGGGTTCGCCTGAGGGGGATGCGTGCGTGGAGTCGCTGGCCCTGTCTGGTGGTGACGGGGGGGTAGGCACTACCCTGCTGCTGGCAGCCCAAGGATACGGGCGGCCGTCGCTATCGCGTCCCTTGCGGGTACGCGTCCTTGTGTCGCGTTGTACCAGGTTGCGATGCTTCTCAATGACTGTTGGCCACTCCACCCAGAGCTGGTGATCACTTTCCATCTTGTAGGCATCATAGCCTGCTTGTTGGGGTCAGAATGGATGCGGACCCACGGACGACATTGCCTGCTGCCTGCCTTACGGACCCATGCAGTCCAAACCCCGTTGAATGCGCCTCCCAGCGTTTTCTGCAGCCTGATGATCTTGTCTGGGGATGGATCGTCCCCCTTAGTGTATGCCACGTAGATGGGTTTCTTGTACATGGGGAGCCCGCCCAAGGGGTCGTCACGGCGCGGAGGTGGCAGTGGGGCTGCCTGTAGGCCGGGCCGTCTGTCCGGGCTGCGATTATGCCAAGGTGGGCTGGGTGGCGGACGGGTCTCGGGCTCAGACGCGGCGTGTTCAGGAATGGACTGCTGACGGCGGTCTGACTTGCTCCCCGCTCCTCTTAGGTCTCTGCCGTCACGGATCTCTTCCATGATCGACAGGGAGCGGGCCGTAGCGAACGGCGTCCAGGTTGCTGACTCGTCCTTTGGCGGGGGGGGGTGTCCACAGCACTGTCCGACTGGGGGGAGCATCGGTGTCGCTGGGGTCGGGAACTTCGGTCTCTTCGGCCTGCTGCGGGGGACTGTCGACCATGGAGACGGTCCTGTCTGGTGGGTTGTCCTCGTCCCAATCAACCTCGACTTTGCCGCTGCCGCAACCGTCCCTGTGCGGGGATGGCTCTTCCTTTATATCTCCGCCCGCCTGTGTAGCTGCAGGGGGTTGCTGGCGGGGGTCATCGTCGGGGGCGCGGCCAGCTGAGGCTGTTGGGGGCTCGCTGCGCCAGACGGCGGCGGGGGAATCGTCTCCCATTCCGCTGCTGGTCCTCCCGACATTGCGCTCGCTGGCGAGGACCTCTAATGTACCTACTGCGAGGTCGCCCTTCATTGGTGGGGATTCGCGAAGCGTCAACAATTTCTGGATGAGCTGGCGGGGACACGCGAAACTTCGAGAAGTGTTTCTGGTATCTCTCCACCGGTGCGTTTTCGACAACGACCCTTCCTCACACAGTAATGTGATCACTACCACCACAACTACCATGATTCCCGCCAGGCGGCCGTCGAAGGCCTGAACTTCGTGCTCACCGCAGCTGCGCGGCAATGCATGCCAGCTTGCGATATACAAGGACAAGCCAGGCGCGCAAGTCAAAAACCAACTGCCCGGGTGAATCGCGGCAGGACGCCCGCCAGCGCAGCGCCACTGATAAGAGACGACACCCGGCCGCCATATGGACGGCGACAGGCGCGATGCGAGCGGCGCGGGTTCAGCGTGGGCGCAGCAGCGTCTCCGCAACAGGGGGGCGGTTGGGCCACAATGCCCGCCGAATGGAGCGAGGGAGAAGGTGGGAGGGAGGGGCGGGAGAGGCGAGGGAGGCCGCCGCCGCCGTCGCCGCCGCCCAACCGCTGCTGCCGCCGCCGCGCCGAGAGAGACCCCGAGCCATGCTCCTCGCTCTCGCAGTCTACGCCCCGCCTCCCCCTCCTCCAGCTCCTGCTCCGCCTTCGACAGGTTGAGTTTACACATGTCACGAGAAGTCGGGCTGGCGTCAAGCGCTGGCCGCGTGCAGAGGGACGGGCCACGACGGCGAGCGGCGACCAGAGCGGGCGGCCAAGGCCCGACGAGCCCACGAAGCCGGGGCCCGATGGCGGAGGGGCCAGGCCGAGGAGACCTCGAGGCTCGAGCGGCGCACGCTCGCAAGCCCAACGCGGCGGGCAGCGCGCACTGCAGAGCCCACGAGCAAGATCGCTTGCTTGTGGGACAGCGCACAGATTCGCCCGCGCATCGCTCACAAATGCACTGGGCTGCACTGTGCGGGCGTGCTGCCGCTCGGAAGAGGCGAGTCGTTCGCAGTGTTTGTCCTCGTCCGTGGCGCGGTCGCACGCCGACCCCCCGGCGCACGTGATCAAAGAACAGTTTCGCGCCCCGCGGGATCTATTCATCAGCCATTGGAGGGGGGCCAGTCGTTCGGTAATCACAAGCTGACATTAATGGGTCGAGTTCAAGATCACTCCTGCGGTTGAGATCACGTTCATCCTGGTACACTTCCACAACGCTCGGTGCATCGTCGATGCCATCCGTCGATCACTCCGAGGCTAGCATTCAAAAGCCCGATCGGTGGACTCGCCATACTACCCTGATAGCACTTGAAGCCTACCCAGCCAAAGACTCGAATCCACCAAAACAAATGCGGATAACGCAGCAGCCATTTCGCACGTAGACTAGGAAGCATGTTATGACACAACTGGATTGTAAACATATCCATAAACAAACACACACACACACACACACACACACACACACACGCGCACGCACGCACGCACGCACGCACGCACGCACGCACGCACGCACGCACCACGCTGCGGCCTGACTGGACCGCGTCTTATCGTGGAGTCTGGTGGTAGGGAGCGGTCTGACACGCTTCGCTCATCTCGAGACGGTGACAGAGTCACGACACAGAGCCGCTTAAGAGGCATGTGCCCTGTCACACAGTGCGTGCTACGATGAAGTGAGAGTATCTGGCACATCTCCCAAGAGGGAGGGGGAAATGGAGGGGGGGGAAAGGAAGAAATCGGGAGAGTGGGAAGGGAGAGGGGAAGGAGATGGCGGAGAGGGGGAGACGGAATGTAGGGAAGCAGAAGGAATGGAGTGGAGGGGTGGCAGGGGAAGGATAGAGGCAAGGGTGGGAGGGAAGAGCGGGGAGAGGGGCTTCAGACAATCGAGTCGAGCCACCGCAGGTCACACAGGTCCTTCAGCAGGTTCAACTTCCTCTCCTCCAGCAGCTGATAGGCGCTCATCATCTCCTCGGCGGGGCCCCGAAGATGGTCGCACCGCCCTCCCCTCCCCGGACCACCACGCGCCTATCGTCATCCCCCGCGCTCCACCCTCCGCCCCCCCACTGCTCCACCCTCCCCTCGCCCACCCACGCACCACAAAACAACTTGCCTCCCTCTTCCTTCCCCTCCTCACTGCTGCCATGGGACACCAACACTCGAACCAATATCGGCGATGATAGGCCAGGGCGACGCAAGACCCCGCAGAGGGCGCGCGATCGAGACGTCCAGCGACCCTCGGGGGCTCTACCGGCCCTGGGGAACCCTGAGACGCAGGAGGCCGCTGACCCGGAGGCCGACCCACGCGGTGGCGCACGGCACATGGCCCGTCGGACCGAGGCGTCGGACGGGAAGAGTGCCACGGGCCTCTTCGAGGACCGCAATGCCCCGACCAGGAGAAGGCGAGCGGGTCATCTCGTGCCTCTCCAGGGGCTGGGGTGTGCCGCGCGAGCGGGGCGGGAGGCCCCGAGGCGGCACCCCGTCCCAGCTGGCGCATCTCCGCCTCGACGTCGCCACATTCCCCCGAATCCGCCCGCCTCCTGGTCGGGCACCTCGCCTCCTGGGCGGCCCGGCGAACGGAGCAGACCCCCGAGCCCACAGCTCTCCCCCACCAGATGCTCTCCTGGGCCGCCCTCTCACACTGCTTCCAAAGGCGGCCGAGCCCACACCTCTCCCCCCGGCTTCGCCGCGCCCACCTGCCATTTCCCGCCCTGTCTCTTCCCCGCCCTCTTTCGCTGAAGAGGCTGCGAGCACAAGACTTGCAGCTGACCCCTCTCGACGACGCACTCCTCAACTGGCAAGCCCCAGTTCGGGCGAGCCTCGTGGACGACCCCACCCTGGACAACGCTGACAAGCAGATCCTCTCAGCGAGAAGGGGAGTCCAAGCGAGGGGAGGAGGCCCCCTGCGGGTGTGCACGCCCTGTGCACCCCCATTCCTGCGCCTGCAGTGGGCAGGCTCCTCTTTACGCAGGGGGGCACGGAGATGTACCTACCCTGGGCACAGGAAGTACGGAAAAAAAGGTGCACAGAGGGGGGGTGCTCCTGCGCCTGCGATCTGCAGGCTGGGAGCATCCGCACCTGCGGTCAACAAAACTGAGGCATTCTGACTCTGCTCCTCCTCCGATTTGCCCCAGAGGTCCCAGCTCCTCGTTGGATCGGAGTCGGCCATCTGGAACTGGGGGGCACCGCTGCGCCCGCGGCAAGCGCTCTTCCAGCGGGAGCGCAGGCCCGCTGCAGCGGGAGCAGAAGCGAGCTGGTCCAACCTTTAGGAGCAGAGTATCTGATGTTCCTTCGGTTTTTCAATGATGTTTGCGCTCTCGCTGCTTCAAGCTTCCGACGCTCAAAGACGGGCCCATGGGCCCCCAGGATGGCCCCAAGAAGTGAAAACGGTGAGTGGAATCGCATGATGTACAAGAAATGAAGACTGTAGAAAGAGAGAGATGCGACGTCGGTGGCGGCACGGAGATGAGAAAGGCCGTTTCATTTCTCCTCCCGCACCGCCTCGCATAGGGTACCGCCGAGGCACCCATAAATAGGTCGGTGCCGCCTGGAGTCAAGGCCACTCTGGTGCAATCTTTTTACCCCGGAACAGTTTTGCACGTTATTGGGGCCCGAAAGCGACCCCCCGAGGCCGAAAAAGACAAAACCCTCCAAAGCCCAGAACCTCGAGCCTGCCAGTCCTTCCTGCTGGCCGGAACCCGTGCTGGGCCACCTCAAACCCCCAGAGACGGCTTCACAGCAAACGCATGGGGTCAACAGTGCTAACCTTGCTTGACCTGTGCAATTCCGCGGTTCTACCGTGCTGGAGGCGGCTGGGGGGTCTGAACTGGTTGGGACCCCAGAAACACTATCAGGAGGGGGGTTATCTGACTACCTACCAGACCACCCCAACCAAACCCGAAGACCCGAATTTCGGGTGGGGGGGTAAGGGTTCCAAATGTGTTTTTTCAATGTTGCCCGCCCCCCCCCACTGGAAATCGAGGGTAAATCTGAGCCTTCTGGTTGGGTTGGGGTGGTTTGGTGGGTGGCGATTATCAGGCCAACTCCGTTCAAAGTCGATCCCTGGGCACCTCCCAGAGTCATTCGGTGCAGCTTCCAACCCTGATCCGTTTGCCACGGTCCCCGGGGCCAAAAACGGCCCCCGGGAACCGAAAAAGTCGAAAAACCTTCCGCGGCCCAGAACCTCGAACCTCGCCTTCCCCGGTCCTGCTGACCGGAACCAGTGACGGGCCACTCAGACCTCAGACCCCCAGATGGCTCCAAACAACACGAACTTTGCTCCACTTTCGTGAAGTGGCGGTTGCGCCGCACACTCTTCTTATTCTTCTTCTTCTTCTTCTTCTTCTTCTTCTTCTTCTTCTTCGGGTACCCCCCTTGCCCCCGGATGCCATGGAAGCGCCGCACGCCAGGCATGTGGGCGGCCACCCCACGGGGAGCAGCAGCCCGGGCGGCGGCCCCACCTGTGGGGCAGAGCCGGCGGGAGTCACCACTGGGGGTCGCCACTTCCTCGAGGCAACACTTCTGTGGCAGCTCACGCGAACCTCTCAGGCCGTTTTCCTGCTTTTTCTACGAGCCGACGCTGATCAACGCTTATCGACGTTAGAACAGCGCTAGTCGACTCTGACCGAAGCCAATCGACATTGAGCCAAGGCGTTGTCATCGACTGCCAAATGCTGGCGCACGCTCACGTACTCTAACAACGGAATTTCGAAAACACACAAAGTTCCAATAATTTGCCACCGAAAACACACACACACACACACACACACACATACACACACACATACACATCGCTTGAGGAGGCGGGCCCCCACGAACACCCCAGAGCCTCTCGACACAACCCCAAACCGCCCAAAAAAACACTTCGATGTCAAACCCTGGAACCTCGATGTCCAAAGAAAAGGTGGCCCACCTGCTTGGATCACCGCGGGGGTGGCTAAGGGCATAAAGCGGGTTGTAAGCGGATGTTGAAGTAGGGTGAACAACCACACACACACATAGATACATACATACAGTACATTGCAGTACATTGCATTTCATTGCATTACATTGCATTACATCACAATATATTACAATACATTAAACTAATTTACACGACATTGTATTACACTATAATACATTACATTACATTACATTACATTACATTATATTTTACATTACACTATATTACACTATTGTATTACATTACACTATACTGCATTATATCACATTACATTAATTACATTACATTACATTACATTACATTACATTACATTACATTACATTACATTACATTGCATTGCATTGCATTACATTACATTACATTACATTACATTACATTACATTACATTACATTATATTACATTACATTACACCACATCACATTACATGGCATTAAAGTACATTACAATACAATACATTACATCACAACGTATTGCATTACATTACATTCAATTACAGTCCACTCCATTACATGACATTAAATTACATTACATTACACTACATTACGTTACACTGCATTACTTTATGTTGCATTACATTACATCACATTACATTACATTACATTACATTACATTACACTACATTCCACTACATTACACTACATTTCATTACACGACATTACATTACATTACATTACATTACATTACATTACATTACATTACATTACACTATACTACATTACATTACATTACATTACATTACATTACACTACATTACATTACATTACATTACTTTACAATACATACATACATACATACACGAAAAAGTGAATGTGTATACATAGATGTGCGTGGCCTCATCCAGCGTGCAAATGGATCGTGTATGCTCTAGGTGGTTGGAAGTCCGCCGGCCCCATTGTGGGGCCACCAGGCTGTAGAACGAGGTTCGCTGTTCCCTGCATCAGTTGCAGGTTCCAGTTTCCAATGTGATAGCTCTACATATGGTTTCCGATTGTTAATTGTTACTGAACGCGCGAAGGGGGAAGCCGAAAAGAGCCCAAATTACCACGCCCGGATCGCCTCATTTGAATTCCCGGGGGGGGTACGGGACACGCAACAATACGTGACACCCGCGTGCCCGAAGCCAAAACCCTAGATAAATCGTACGACGTTCGCGTTCCCATGGCTGTAACACCGTGTATATTACTCCATACTTGCGTCCCCGAAATCATAAACCTTGTAAGTTATCCAATATATTCGTCCCCGAACCGACAAAATCTAGCAAATTACAAGGTACTCGCGTCCCCGAAGCCATAAAAAATTGTAAAGTAAATGACTTCGTGCTTTCGCCCCCGATGCCTTGACATTTTTTGCAAATTACGCAACAGTTGCGTCGTCAAGGATCGCCCGCCCCTACCCCTGGGCGTCGAGGGTTGAACGGACGCACCGCGAAACGGCCATCGCAAAACAACCCGCGTCGCTCCCACCTGCCAACCGCCCCCCTTTTCCGCCCCCACCGCGACGATGCTCAGCCTTCGCGCGCGAACTGGACGACTCCTTGGGAAAACGGTATGCACTGAACATGTCACTTCACTGTCGCGACACCCTTCCGAAATTTCAAGGCGCGACGCCACGCGCACGGAACGCAAAACGAAAGATTCGCGCCAATCCTGGGCCCCAGAAGTCTCAGAAAACCCATACGCTGCCATAAGGCCGAAATCTGACCAGTTGCACGCAGCGCCACGCACTGACGGATGGCAACGCTTAGATTGCAAGGTCCTCAAGGAACAATCCGTTTCAGGCTTACATTGCAAGCCGTAGCGTCCGACATTGGCCATCGCTCGGGTTCCCGACACTGCTTCACGACGGCGCCCCAGCCTCCCCACACAGCTCTTGCACATACCATTATTAAAGATCGGGGGCACACGGCCTTACGGACAAACGACTATGAGAAAGAACTTGGGGAAGATGGAAAAATGTTTCGGCGGCCGCGTGGCTCTCATAATACCAGGCCACGGAGCTCGGCCCACGGAAGACTGACAATTCGGGTTGGCCCCCGGGCCGCCTGGAAGGCCAGGGGAAACCCGAGGGCTGACAATTCGGAACGGCGGGGGCGGCGATTCGGACTGGTCGACGGCACCCCTTGCCCCCTGGCGCGGGCGCGGGGCAATCCTGGGGGGCATGTTTCCCCACTGGGGGGGAGGGGGATCTACCGCAGAACGAGCCATCCATGGACGAGAAGGACGCGGAAAGAGAGAGGAGCAAAGAGAACGGGTAAACGCCCTGCGTGGGCATCCCCGATCGCTTTGCTCGCCATTTGTGTAAACACGCAACGGACACAACGGAGAAGCAGCAGGAAAACCGACAGGCGATGGCGCCAGCGAGGACGACGGCGGACTGTGGACGAAAAATGGGGGAGGGGGGGAGCTTGCGCGGGCGCCCAGCTGCACGGGCGTCTTGCTGAACCGAAGGACGAGACAACGACGACGACGACGACGACGACGACGACGACGAAAACGACGGCTCTTTTGCGGATGGCGTTGCGAAGGCGTCTTGCAGTCACGGGGGATGACGACGAAGAACACAGCCAGCAATGGTGACGACGACCGGCGACGACGACGCCCCTTTGCGGCTGGCATGTGGGGAAGGGGGGGCTGCTGGGGCAGCTTGCAAGTCCCGACGACAGCGGCGACGACGATGACGACGACGGCCCTTTGCGGATTGCACGCGGGGGGGAGAGGAGGCAAATTGGGACCTTGGTGAAGCCTGCCAGCGTAACTTAAAACAGCGCCTACAAGAAAGTAACTAAACAATATGGATTAAATCTTGGGGCTCTGCGCCTCTCTGGCTGCACGAAGGGGGCCACCCGGGCGCGGGTGCTCGCCCCTCTAAATGCGGGCAAGGTTATGCCTGCCCATGGAAGTGACTACGCACGGTTGCGCCAGGTGCCTGCTGTCTGAGGCACAGGTCTGACCACAGGTCAAACGAAAAACGACAACTAATTGCCCCCAGTGCTGCAGGTGGCGGGCGCGGATCAGGGCGCGGCCCCCGATCGCGCGGTCTCAGCGATAGAGCGCGACATCCCCACTCCCCCGCTCGACGCGCCATGACTCACACAACTGGAACATACTCTCTGGGAACAGGGCCGCAGGTTCCGCGTGCGAACTTAGAACCGAAGCGGGTCAAGGAACGACAGGAATCCTTCAGCGCCCGCGCAGGCTTCGGGAGAGCGGCGACGCCGGGGCGAGGGCGCTGCCACTCCACGGACCAGGCATCGGCCCGGACGGATCTCACTAGAGCTCTACGCGCCCTCCTGCGAGCAAGCGCCAGCACGGCACCCCTCCCCAGCGCGAGGGGCGGGTTCGAAGACCCGACGAGACCACGAAATCTCAACCACCCCTGAAGCCAAGACGTCGGCACACTCGTTTCCACATGCATGGAAGAGCTGAGAGGGGGAGGGGCCGGCGAGATCACCGACGCCAACGCGGGGCGGCGCCCAGACAAGCTCGACAAATCCAAGGCCGCGGGAGGCGCGAGCCTACCGAATGCGAGACCACATCTCAGTTATATAACCAAACCTCAACGGGGGGCCACGACAGCGCCGGCTCTGTTCCGCGCGTCCAAGAGCGGCACAGAAGTGACAGGTCGGGGTTACCGACCTTGGCCTTGGGCCTAGCAAGCCGAAGTCTTCTCCGCTCCAGGCAGTCTGTCCACGCCCCTGCAGGGTCGCCCCGCGACCCGCCGCGGGGCGCCACTGGCACCCATAGGAAGTGAAACCAACTATGCCAGCACACCTCGCGATGCCGAGCGTCGCCCGAGGGCCCCCCGCCCAGCCCGCCCCCGTCGCGGGGGGGGTTCGAGAAAGGAGCCGGTCTCAGACACCACTAGGAGCCCTCGGAGCTAGAAGCTAAGGGAGGCGTCGTGCTGGGCCATGGCGGCGGCCGCCAAGTGCCCAGAGGCCTCCAAATCCGCGCGATCAACATTCGCGCAACGCCCCCGTGCTCGACGGGCGAAGCACTGACTTTTCAACTTGCACCTCGGACACAGGCAGTCAACGCCGCCTGCGTCCTCTCACGGGGGCGCTGCGCCCCCGCGACGACGGCCACGTCGGGCGCCCGCCGGTTGCCGCCCTCGTCGACGTCGAACCCGTCAAATTCTTCCTCGACGGGCGAGGCGCCCGCCACTGCGCCGAGATCGCCACCCGCCGCCCGGCGAGGCGCCGCCGCCCGCGACGCGCGACCGACGGAGGCCTTAACGTCATCCAGAGTCCGCGAAGTCTTCTTGGAAATATTGGAAGCCATCGCCCACGCAGGAGGGGATCTCCCAGTTGAAACTGTTGTCCGCGCCCCAATCCATCGGCGAGCGGGGCGCCCACTGGGGATCGACGGCGGGCAAGAACTGTTGCCCCGCAGTGAGCAGGGCTGTCGCGCCACATCGTTAGCCACGCAGCACGGCGCGCCACCTGAGAACGTCGGCAGGATCACACGTTCCGAGAACAGCAGCAAACAACGAAGCGAAGCACCTCCCACGACCTGCCCGCGAAGCGCTCTGCGCTGCCTGACGTCGTAGCTGAGCGACGTGATTTTGACGCACTCCGAAGACTGGGCGCGCGCGTGCACTCTAAAGCTTGGCGGCCGCGCTCCAAAGAGCGCCCGTTTGCGAAGCTTGGCATTGCAACTCATCCTGCGCGCGGCGACGGCGCGAGCGCAAATTTTCTGGATGCGGCCACGGGCCTTCGGGATCGAACGGTGGAAGCTAGCACTCGAGTCAGTTCCAAGGTCGCCACCTTCTCGAACGGCCATGACCGGCCCCCCTCTACTTCGTAAAACGCGAGCCACACGTGGAGCAAGAGCATTGAATGAGGCCACCAACACCGTCTTGCCGCTCACAGCCAGGCCCGCAATGACCGGTCACCCGAGAGAGTAGCACCTGAACTGACTAGCGCATGCCCAACGACCTCCTCGAAGCCTTCCACACGAAAGACCGCGTCATCGACGATGGCGCGAAGTTATCTGCAATCCGTAATTGAAATGAGCTCGCAGACATGTAGATCCGAGAAAAACTGCGGCAAGCTGGCCTCCGTTCGCCGAACCTACCACCATCCTGCGCCAACGTTGGATCTGCCGGCCCATGGAAGCTCGATCCTCGAGATGCCGAGGGGCGAGAAACATCTGGACATCCAAAGCAAGGGCCACAGCAAGAAAGCCTTGCTGAAGCGCGGCAGCAAAAAGTAGCGACGAGAAAAGCGCAGCACAGAATTTCTCGAGGTCGAGGAGAGGCGCGACCGATGCAATGCACATGTCGACAAAATTTATCCATGCATGAACACGTGAGAAACGATTACGGCGCTAAGGAGCCTCGAACTACATCTTGATTACCCATGCCTGGTAAGCCTCCTGTAGGGAGGGCCTCACTGGCGGCCCTGGACTTGCACTTCTCAGCGTGCTTCAAAATAGCGTCTAAGTCGAAGTCGCTGGAGTCGTCGATCCTGTAGGTCAAGGCCACCCAGAGCAACCAGCCGCGATCCTCGTCCTTCCCGATCGGGAACTCGATGGCCCAGCGGCCAGCGCCCATGAGCTGAATGAGCTCATTATTGCAGCACGCGGGACCCACATCCTTGTCGGATCGACGTAGCAGCCTGTATATGGTGAGCAATGTGGACCACAACTACCACCAATCCAAGCGTTCGTCGCGCATGCGATGCCGGCCTGGGGTTGCTCGCGTTTGGCGCCATCGAATGTCGCGGCCGCTGGCTCCACCGCCGAACGCAGCACGGTCCTGCTGAGAAACGCCACGGCGGTTCAACGCGGCCAACTCGACGGCGTGAACCCACTAGCCAGACACCAAAGAGGTACGGTCACCACGGCATGGATCGCGATTCAAACACAGCGTGGTCTCTAGCAGGGGCGGCGCTGCACCCATAGCTCCAGGGGGATGTCGAATTCCGCGGCGTGCGCAAGCTCGAGCTGGTGATCGTCGACACAGCTGTTCGAAAGCATCTTAAAGACGTTCTGACAACTGCTCCTGGCGAAGCCGCTTGGACTCCGAAACGGACCTCGGGGGCCGTCGGGGGAGCAGCAATGGGCCGAGGCCCAGCGCCCGCAAGGACCCAGGCCCAGCAGCTAGTCTGAACAGCCTTCACAGCGTGCATTCAAAAATGCGCGAGTCTTCCACGGCACGTCAAGGACGATCGAAACCTGGACGACATCGGGTAGCTGGCGGCTGGACATCACGCAATGAAGGGGCATGAACCTCGGTCGCACGTGACCGGGCCATTCACGGGGAGCCTCGTCTTACCATCCAACTTCCGAACCCTGGATGTCTGACCCCGCTCTGCAGGGGGGCCATACTCCAATCCTCCACGAATGCCCATGGGCCCTTGAGAAGATTCAAGATGGCCGCTAAACGAACGAGCGTTCTGTCAATATCACCCTTGGGATTGGCGGCAGGCAAAGGAAAACAAAATGCCGCGACGACGCGGCCTGCCCCGGCGCGCCAGAGTGGGACAGGAGCCGCGCAGGGGGCCGGCACCAGAGCGCGAGAATTCAGCCGCGCGCCAGTGCTCGAAGCTGGTGATCGCGGCGGTCTTGCGACAGACAATCCACTCGCCCCCTGACGCGCCCGCAGCAGAGCGCCCCACGGGATAGCCCCGGCGCTGACCACCCACCACCCATCCATGGACAGCTCAGCCTTGGCAGGCAGGAGCCATTCTGCACGGGCGCGGGCCTCAAGCGCGCCGACTCGCGCGCACTCGCTGGCCCGGCCCTGGAAGAACTTGGAGGCCACTGGGCCCCGCTCCAATATACTCGCGAAGAAGATGCGGAAATCGATGTTGCTCGGGGGCTGCGTCGGTTGCATCTGAACACAGGCTGGAACCGCGGAGCAAGTCTGGACGCCAGCGGTCGCGTCGCAGCCGCGCGCAACGGGACTGGCGTCGTTGACGCTCGCGGCAGAGGCGGGCGCGCCCGCCGCCGCCTCGCTCGCGGCGGCGACGGGGCCACCCACCCGATGAGCGAGCGGTCGATCCAGCGGCGCCACCACGCTGAGCAGCTGTGCTACTACCAACCTCAGACTCGATCTCGGCATCCGCCCCCCCGAGCGCTGCCTCGCGCTGGATAGATGTCGCCAGCCTCGCGGAGCCCCTCGTCGTTGGCGCCGTCACTGCAGGAGGCGTCAACCTGCGGGCGCTCGCCCGGCAGGGGTAGCGCGCGGCCTCCTGGCCGCTGCCGGCGGAGCCCGTGCCGACAGCCGCGGTGCCCTCCTGGTCGAACCGGCCCCTCGTGGCGGGGGGGGGCCCGATCTCCTTCGCCTGCTTCGCCGCCTCCTGGATCGTGGCCTGGAGCAGGGCGACATCCTCAATATTGTACTGGATGTCCTTCTCGGCCTTCCTGGGGCTGCGCCTGCGACTCGCCGCCGAAGTCCGCCAGGTCGCCGAAGAAAGCGTCGCCCACCGGGAAGACGATCCTCTTGCCATCTGGGGTGTAGCCAGGCTGGGAAGCGCGCGCACTGGCGCGGTCGGCAAGCGTCGCGACCGCCACCACATGGCGCCGTTTGGCTTCCAGGTCCTCGAGCGAGGCGCGCTAGGCCTTCTCTTCGGCCTCCATGGCCGCCATCTTCTTGTCCTGGACCGCCACGCGCGCGGTCTCCTGCCCGACCCGGCACTTCTGGTCGAGCGCGCGCGCGAGGTGCTGGACGCCATCGCGAGGCGGGCGAGGCTCGGCAAGACGCTGCTCGCACGTAGACTGGAGGCGTCGGAGGACCTTTGACCGATTCCCCCTTGGGCGCCGGGCGCGAGGCCAGCTGGGCGAGGAGCGAGGTCGGGTCTGAGTTCCCAGACGACGGGCGGTTCTCGTCGCACCACGGGGCCCTCGTGAACCACGCGCGTCCGAGGTCCCCCTCGCGCCTGTGGACGGGGGCGGGGAGAGGTCCTTGAGCGACAAGCACTTCGCGCACTTGCCGCCGTTCTTGACAATCCTGGAATTGAAGGCCCAGTTGCCGCGGCCTCGGCGCCGCGAGAGAGGGCCGCGGCGCGCGGGCACGGCGGGGACTGGGACCGGGGGCGAAGCGGGCGGGGCCTGCACCGCCGGGCTGCCGACGGGGCCGCGAAACCCCGAAAAGGCTGCAAGCAGCCGCAGATCAGCACCCGCTCGACTCACCTGAAAGGTCTGGCATCACAGGCAAAAAACGGCCAAAGAAGGGGGGCGGGCGCAAGGGGGGGGACTGCGCGGACCGTCTGCGGCCCCGGAGGACGACGACGGCCCCCCCAGCCTCGGGGCGCGACGCCACCCGTCGGCGCCCACGGGCCAGGGCCTGGAAACTACTGGATGCCTTGAGACGGCCGTTCTGCGCGCGCACAGCGCACTGCCGAAGGTCCCCCGCAATTCGACTCCCCAGGGCATGGTGCCCCCAGCATGCGGCCCGCAGGCAAGACCCCCCAGTCTCGGACCGCGGCGCCACACAACGGCGCCTACGGACCAGGGCCCTGTGGAAGCTACGGGACGCCTGGAGGCGGCCATTCTGCACGCACACAATGCACCCCTGGAGGTTGCCAGCACTTGGATGCCCAAGGCCTGGCGCCCCCAGCATGGGGCCTCTCGTGCCGCGGCGCCACACGGCAGCACCTACGGGCCAGGGCCTGGGATTCACGGGACGCCTTGAAGGGGCCGTTCTGAGCGCGCAATTCGCACCGCTACGCCCCCAGCCTGATGCCCCTCCCAGTCTCGGACCGCAGCGCCGCGCGGCGGCGCCCACGGGCCAAGGCCTGGGAATTACTGGACGCCTTGATGCGGCCGATCTGCGCGCGCAAAACGCATTCCTGAATGTGTCCCGCAGTTCCTGCCAGGGTCTGGCGAGGGGGGGGCCTAGGAATCACGGGATGTCACGAGGCGACCGCTCTGCAGTCGCGAAGCGCACTCCCGAGAGTTCCCCCCTATGGACTCAAGATGGAGAGCCCTTCAGGGACCGAAGACCGGGGAGTGAGGGAGGGAGGGCAGAGGTGCTGCGCAGGCGGCTTGCGCAGACGGCTCGCGGCCCCAGGAGACGAAGACGACGACGACGACGACGACGACGACGACGACGACGACGACGACGACGACGACGGCGACAACGGACGACGACGGACGACGACGACAACGACAGCCTTTGGCGGATGGCAAATAGCGAGGGGTGCGGGGTGCTGCTTAGGTGGCGTCTTGCAGTCCTGGGGGGCGACGACGACAGAAGACAACGACGACGACGACGACGGCCCTTTGCGGATGGCATATGGGGTGGGGGGGGCTACGCGTGCATCCTGCAGTCCTGGGGCGACGACGGACGACGACGACGACGACGACGACGACGACGACGACGACGACGACGACGACGACGACGACGACACGACGACGACGACGACGACGACGACGACGAAGAACGGCAACGGCAACGGCAACAGCAACGGCGACGACGACGACGACGACGCCGACGACGACGGAGTGACGACCGACGGGATGACGACGACCAACGCGACGCCCAACAAAAATCTGGCGGGGGGCGATTCGAAAAAGATTGGCGGTGGGACGATTCGAAAACAGTTTCGCCCACCCCCCGAGAGTTTATTCGACTGCCGCACACAATAGAAGGCGATCCCCCAGGGTGGGAGGGGTACTGTGTCAATAGTCTACCTCCATGAGGCGGCTTTAGTGCGCTATCGAGATTTGAAGAAGACTGGCATAGTAACCTCTCGCCAGCGAAGACTTACTTCTCGCATTGGTTTACTTGGCAGCGGCGTCGTAAACGACTGCCCGACGGAAAACAGTAAACAACGATAAGAACACGAGTAATACGTATAAAACCAATAAAGAATAATACTGCGAATAATACCAACAATAGTAACAATTATCATATTAAATTTATAACACGCGTAACTAAATGAATATGATGTTTAAATTTAAAGCCAAAAACTAGTAAACATAAATACAAACATAAATAAACGAATGACGATCACAATAAATGGTAAGAATGATGACAATTAATATTACGATGCTGAAAAAGGAATGTTATAGGAACGTAGAAGTATCCCCTCAGCAACCCCCACGGTGATCCAACAGAAGCCTCCCTGATGGAGTCCAGGTAGATGGGGTCGGAGGATCGCGCCGCATCGCCGATGCATCGCCCATGCATCGGACACGTCGGCGGTCTATCGGCGACGCCAGTATGGATAGAATCGGGCTCCGCATCGAGCCGCATCGCAGATGCATCGGCGATGCGGCGCGAGATCCTCCGACCCCATCCGCTCGGACCCGATCTGAGAGGCCTGGAGCTTGGTGACCCCGCGGGTTGGAGAAGGCCGGGTGGTCTGCATTGGTTGACGCCCCAGACAAGCAGTCAGGAAGGGGGAGGAAGCGAAGTCCGCTCACCATCGGCCCCTGGACCCCTCCCAGGGCCTATCTGGTGCAGCCTCCTCCTCCTCCTCCTCCTCCTCCTCCTCCTCCTCCTCCTCCTCCTCCTCCTCCTCCTCCTCCTCCGTGGTCCCGCGGCGCAGGAACAACACCCCCGGAGGCCGAAGAGGACAAAAAAAAGCCTTCCCGAGCCCGGGACACCTCGAACCTCGCCCCCCTTCTCTTCCTGCTGGCCAGCACAGATGCTGGGGCCGCCTCAGACCCCCTGCCCTCTCCAGCCCGCCGTGCTCCGAGCAGGTGGTGACGTCCGCGGTGATCCCAGCAGTGGCGGAAGAGGACGAGGAGGAGGAGGAGGAGGAGGAGGAGGACGCAGTGTACACCCAGGAATCATCAACGATGTTGGAATACACCCTCCCTCCAAGCTCCCTCCTCATAGGCCCCTACAACGGTTCATTTCCACTGAGGGATTTGCCTCGTTGGAAGACATCCGTTTGAAAACCGGAAGCGTGCCAAAACATTGTTCTCGGGATTCCAACACCACGGATCACCCTGACTGTTGCGTCTCGACGATCCTCGATCCTGCCAGAACGCCATTCTTGTGATTTCAACACCGCGAATCAACGTAACTGTTGCACCCGGAAAATCCTGGATCCTTCCAAAACATTATTTCTGGTACGTTGACCGCTGGAATCCGTGAACCTTTTCCAAACTGTATGAACAAATGTGCGCGGCGCTCAGGCGAGAGCCACATTTTGAAAAGGAACCGCCTTCAATCCGTGAAACTCTTGATTTTGTATAAACAAGTGTGCGCGGCGCTAGAACGAGAGCCACATTTTAAAAACGGGTTTTCCTCAATCCGTAAAGCTCTTGTTAATGTTTAGAACGAATGTGCGCGGACCTAAGGCGAGAGCCACATTTTGAAGCCGGGCTATCCTCCATCCGTGAGGCTCTTACAATTTGTTTTAACGAATGGGCGCGGCGCTAAGGCGAGAGCCACATTTTGAAAACCATCCGCCCTCCATATATGAAACTGTTGCCAATGTTTAAGCAGAGTCATAAATGGTGAGGACGTCTCAGGCAAAACGCCCCGCCCGCCCTAAAAACTGGCCTCGGGGTGCGACAGGGAGAAATTATGTATAAGGAAAAAGACTGGAGGCGGCGGGAAAGGAGGAGGAGGAGGGAGGACGAGGAGGAGGCCGAGGAAAAGGAAGGACGAGGGAGGAGGAGGAGGAGAAGGAGGAGAAGGAGGAGGAGGAGGAGGAGGAAGAGGAGAAGGTGAAGGATGAGGAGGAGGACGAGGGAGGAGGAGAAGGAGAAGGAAGAGGAGGAGCACGAAAAGGAGGAGGAGGAGGAGGAGGGAGCAAGAGGAGGCAGAGAAAGAGGGAGGAGGAGGAGGAGAAAGAAAGAGGAGGAGGAGGGAGGAGGAGGAGGAGGAGGAGGAGGAGGAGGAGGAAAAAGGAGGAGAGATGGAGGAGGAGGAGGAGGACGACGAGGAGGAGGAGGAGGAGGGGAACGAGGGAGGAGGCGGAGGAGGAGGAAGAGGAAGAGGAGGAGGAGGAGGAGGAGGAGGAGGAGGAAGAATAAAAGGAGGGAGGAGGAGGAGGAGGAGGAGGAGGAGGAGGAGGAGAAGGAGAAGGAGGAGGAGGAGGAGGAGGAGGAGGAGGGAGGAGGGGGACGAGGGAGGAGAAGGGGAGGAGGAGGAGGAGGAGGAGGAGGAGGAGGAGGAGCAGGCGCGCTCCCCAGCCTGGCACGAGGGCGCCCTCCGCGGTGGAGACGCCCCGGCGCAGGGCGCGCTGGCCGCGGCGGAGTCTTCTGGGCACGGGCTCCGCCCTGACGACGACGACGACGACGACGACGACGACGACGACGACGACGCCGACGCCGACGACAACGCCGCCGAGGAAGACGACGACGACGCCGACGACTACGGCGACGACGACGACGACGACGACGACGACGACGACGACGAATCCATCTAGGACACGTCGACTCCGCGTGGAATCCACTCCGAATCTGAGTCGAACATGCGCCAACGCCGCATTGAGTCCGCGCCGGCCACGAGAAATCGTGTCAGGCAGGGGGGCAGACGAGGCCCCCGAGGATGCAGCGGCACCGCCCCCAGGCCCCGGGCCCGCCCGGCAGAGGCTCGGCGGCGCCGCCGAGGGAGGGGGGGGGGGGGGGGAAGCCGAGGGTGCAGACCTCCGACGAGGGGATGCCCTCCCTCTGGGGGGGCGTGCCTCCTCGGCCTCTCCTCCCCCCTTGCAGCCGCTCTCTCCCGCGTCTCCCGCTCCCTCCCTCTCGCCCCTTCCCTCCTGCTCCCTGATCCCTGTGCCCGCCCTCCCCGCTCCCCCGCGCCCCGTCTCCCCCCCCCCCCGCCCCATCTCCCGCGCCCCCGCCGCCGGAGGAGCGCACCAACTACCCCGCCCGTCATCGGCCCCGGGAGCCTCAGAAACGGAACGGGGGCGAAAGACTGGCCCCAGGGAAGGAGTCGGGACCCCAGGGGGCCGCGCGTTGACAAGAATCGCATCGTCGCCTCGGAAGGCTCGGAAGGCGCCTGGCCTTCCGAGGAGCTCTCTGCGCCTCTCCCCGAAGACAGGGGGGCGGCTTCTGGGGGAGGCTGGGGGGCCTCTCCCCGCCGCCTTCCGAGAGGGCCTGCCCCCCCTCTCGCTTCCCCCCCCCCTCTCTCGGCGCGCCGCCGAGGGGGCGGGGAGACGGAGCATCGCTGAGCCGATCCCCATCCCCACTGGCATGGCTTTGGCCCCACTGGCCAGCTCGCCCGCCTCGGGACTGGGGATGCACGGCGCTCCCTTCGGGCCTCGCGGGGCCCATCGCTACCTGGGGGGGGGGGCTGGTGGGGGGCTGAGGTACCGTGGCCCAGTAGGTTGGGAAGCAACTCCTGGGAGGTCTTCGTCAGAATGATGTAAAAGCTGTAAAGCCCCATTGAGCTGATTCAGCCCAGGATAAACCCAAAACTTAGGCCGATGAAGCTGGAGAAAACGGAATTCAGCGGGATGATGCTGGATCAGGCCAGTTTGGAACACGGATAGACTGATGATTCTGACCTTCCAGGAGTTGCATCCCAACGTCGGGATGGAAATCGGTCAGACGGTGCTGAAACAATGCATCCGGCAGAGGCATCCCAAATGGGGTCCGAGTAGATCGGGTCGGCGATGCATCGTCGACGCCAGCGTGGAGAAGATCGGGCTCCACGTCGAGCCGCATCGGCGATGCGGAGCGAGCCTTCGATCCCGTCCACCCGGACTCCACTTGGGAGGCTTGGGCAGGCGATGCTGAAACAGTGCATCCTGCGCGCAGGCACCAGCCGTGGACGGGCACGCGCTCGGCCCAGGATCGCCGCTCGGAAACCCCTCCGGGCCAGGGCCAGGAGGGCGCGCACGTGCGCACGTGCGCGCGCACGCCGATCCCGTGGCCCCGCGCGGTCCCGTCCCAGGCCTCCGTGCCGGCGCGCCGCGAGGCCCCCGCAGTCCTGAGCCGGGGTCGATGTCCCGCTGGTCCTGCGCGCGCCCGGGCCCCCCTTCACGGCTCCACGCGAGGGCAGCACGGCAGAGCACAAGTGGGCCAGAACAGCTGCTGGACTGCTGGCTGGCTCGGTGACCGGTTCCACACACGACTGCTCGACTCATGCATGACCGCGCGCATCACGTTCACAGCACTGGCAGCACGCAGATGGTAGGTAAGAGCTCGCAGGCAATGTTTGGTGGGAATCGACTGGCAAATCGTCACACAAGTAACAGCAGTAATTCTTGCGCTTGCAAAAGAAATATAGTAGTAATGGTCCCGATAAGCGCAGTAGGTATCGTTATCATCCGCCGACCCCCGCTTGCCAGGGGGAAAAGGCGTGTGAGACATTTGGGTGTCCCCCGCCTCCCTCTCCCCGAGAATCCAAAATGCCGCTTGAAGGAGGGGGGAAACTGAACAGCGCTCCTCCCGGGCCTTCGGAGCGTCCAAATCCACCACCCGTGGGCACACTTATTGCGCTCCCGAAAAACAGCTTTTGAAAATGTTCACCTTCTCACCTTTTCGGGCTTATGCAAGCCCAGGAGGGCCCGGATACGACCCGCACAGGCCTCCAAGACAGCCCAAAGAGGGGGAAAGCGCAGGGGGCCCAGAAGCCCTGCCCCACAAGATGGCCCCGAGAACTCCACGAGGCCCTCAGGAGAGCCCCCAGGAGCCCAGAAAAGGTTCCCCCCGGGGCCGCCCCCGAGGCCTCCAAGGGGCCCCCAAGAGGCCCTGCAACAGACGCGGAGGAAGAGGGAGAGGAAGAGGAAGGCGGATCAGCAACAGGTGCACGCAGGCGGCACGACGGGAAGCGGTGAACAACAGATACGACATCAGAAGCCGCACATCTCCTTCTGGGAAATGGCGGAATGGCGCAAACGTATCGAGGGAGGCGAATAGGGCGAGTAGTCTGTACCAGTTGTGCTAGTATTCGCCAGCGTGCCTCTGTCGGGGAGGCGTGGGGCTCGGGTTTGGGAGGCTCGGCTTGGCCAAACGGGGCCATCCAGCAAATGACGAGAACCAGTCTGAAATTTGGCGCGGGCTCCCCCTGCAAACATTCCACGAAAACTCGACCGTCAAAACTCAGGACGGGCCCGTCATGAAGCGTCGGCAAAGCCGAGGTCTGGCGAACATGAACGAGCCCTGCTTCCCCGACCCTGGGACCCTTCTGCCGGAGGGTTCCAAAGGGGATTTTAGGGGAGGGGTTCTCCAGAGAGCCCCCCAGGGGAACCTCGTCAGAACAGGGGGCGCGAAGCCCCTGGGGGACCCCATCCTGGACCCCCCCCCCCCAAAAGCCCCCTTTGCAACCCTCCGGTTCTGGAAAGAGGCCCCGCGAGGGCTCCTGGGGTGGGGAGGGGGAGGGGGAGGGGGGGGGGGAGGGGGAGGTGGAGGGGGGAGGAGGAGGAGGAGGGAGGAGGAGGAGGAGGAGGAGGAGGAGGAGGAGAGGAGGAGGAGGAGGAGGAGGAGGAGGAGGAGGGAGGAGGAGGAGGAGGAGGAGAGGAGGAGGAGGAGGAGGAGGAGGAGGAGAGCAGGAGGAGGAGGAGGAGGGGGAGGGGAAGGGGGGGGAGGGGGAGGGGGAGGAGGGGAGGAGGAGGAGGAGGAGGAGGAGGAGGAGGAGGAGGAGGAGGAGGAGGAGGAGGAGGAGGAGGAGGAGAGAGGAGGAGGAGGAGGAGGAGGAGGAGGAGGAGGAGGGGGAGGGGGAGAGGGGAGGGGGAGGGGAGGGAGGGGGAGGGGAGAGGGGGAGGGGAGGAGGAGGAGGAGGAGGAGGAGGAGGGAGGAGGAGGAGGAGGAGGAGGAGGAGGAGCAGGAGGAGGAGGAGGAGCAGGAGGAGGGAGGAGGGAGGGAGGGAGGGAGGGAGGGAGGGAGGGAGGAGGAGGAGGAGGAGGGAGGAGGAGGAGGAGGAGGAGGAGGAGGAGGAGGAGGAGGAGAGGAGGAGGAGGAGGAGGAGGGAGGGAGGGAGGGAGGGAGGGAGGGAGGGAGGGGGAGGGAGGAGGAGGAGAGAGGCGAGACGGCCGAAGACGGCCTCCAGAAGGGGCCCCGAAGGTCCCCAGCGCGGGCCCCGGCAGAGGGGCCGCCTGGAGAGGGCCACTGTTTCGTCGCAGCGGCGGGAGGCCTCGCCGCCTTCGGGGCAGCCGTGGGATGCAACGGATCGGAATGAAGGGGCCCTGGGACACACAAATAAATACACACAATTAACAGTATTCCCCATATGTTCCATACTTTGAAAATTTTCGTTTTCCCCCCCACTTCCCATATTTTCGCATATTTTCCTTGGAGTCGAGGATTAGTTGTGCCTGTGTGCATTTTCCATCCTGGCGAAATTGGGCACAGCAGGCGAAGGCAGAGATGCAGCGCGCAGAGAGGGAGAGGAGCACGTTCAGAGCGTGAAGCTCTCGAGCGTGTGTGCTGGAGCACGTGCAGGGCCAGGAGGGCCACGGAAGGCCCCGGGGGCCAGCCCGCGGGGCCCTGGGAGGCGCCGCGGGGCTCTTCGAGAGCGCCCCCAAGAGGGCCAGCTCCTCGGCCACGGCTGGCGACAGCAGTGGCTCACCAGGGGCGCCTTCGAGAATCCCTGGAGCTATTATCAAGTTCGAGCGCAATCATCACCATGATCGTCACCACGATCATCATCATCATCATCATCATCATCATCATCATCATCATCATCATCATCATCATCATCATCATCATCATCATCATCATCATCATCATCATCATCATCATCATCATCATCATCATCATCATCATCATCATCATCATCATCATCATCATCATCATCATCATCATCATCATCATCATCATCATCAGCATCAGCATCATCATCATCATCATCATCATCATCCTCATCCTCATCATCATCATCATCATCATCGTCATCATCATCAGCAGCAGCATCATCATCATCAGCATCATCATCGTCATCATGTCCATCAGCATCATCATCAGCATCATTATCGTCATCATCATCATCATCATCATCATCTCATCATCATCAGCATCTCATCAT
>CAUYUJ010021505.1:22500-47500 GCA_963575745.1 Prorocentrum cordatum | reverse complement strand
GCCAAGACGCCCGAAGAGGTTTCCAAAAGGCTTCCAAGAGGCATCCGAGCGGCATTCAACCATCCACCCAGCGTCATCATTCTCCTCATCCCTCCTTCGCTCGGTTCCTCGCCACCCCCTCATCTATCCATCTGGCCTCCTCTTCCGCCTCATCCTTTGCACCGGTCGGCTGTCCCTCTCGTTGCTCCCCCACTTCCCTGATCTCTTCAACTTGCCTGGACATCGTTTCTGGATGGGTTGGTGGGGATATTTTTTTGATCCGCGTCTCCAAGAACGATTCCAGAGAGCGGGTCGGATCTAGCATGAGTCAGCACGCAAGATAATTGCCAGCGGGCCAAAAGCCGACGCCGGAGTGCACAAGCGCCAAAGAGAGCAAGCATGAAGCCAAGCGAGATAATTACCAGCGGGCCAAAAGCCAACGCCGGGAGGCACATGCAAGGGGAGAAACCTAAGAGGCCCAGCAAAGCCAGACGGCGAGCAGGAAGTACCAGCGGGCCAAAAGCCGATGCTTGAACCAGGAACCCTCACTCACGGAGCAACTAAGGCTCATGGACAGCTGCGTCCAGTAGGTTGAAGCACCACTGAACACAGTCGTCAGACGAAGTGCGTCGAGGGGGGCGTGGGCCTTCCCGCCGACCGCACCAGGCCGAAGTGAGCCCAGGCGGCTGGTGGGGATACGCGAAGCGTCAAGAGTTGTGAAAAGTCTCGAGCGAGAAAGCGACTCACGAGTAAATCGCAAGGAAGTCTAGAGCGCGAGCGCTCGGCGTTTGTTGTTGGTGGTGATGCTGTTGTTGTTGGTTGTTGTTACCGGCGATGTTGTTGCTGCTGATGGTGTTGTTGTTGCTGCGGGTGTTGTTGTTGGTGTTGGTGTTGCTGTTGGTGTTATTGTTTGGGGGGCGGCCCGGGCGGCGTGGCCCCTCCCTATTCAACAGCAACAACAGCAACAACAACAACAACCAACCAACCAACCAACCAACCAACCCACCAACCAACCAAACCAACAACCAAACAAACAATCAAACAAATCAAGCAAACACGACGACAACAACAACAAGAACAAGAACAAGAACAATAACAAGAACAAGAACAAGAACAAGAACAAGAACAAAAACAACAACAACGACAACCAAAACAACAACAACAGCAACAACATCACAACAACAACGACAACAACAACGACAACAACGACAACAACAACAACAACAACCACCACCACCACAACCACAACCACAACAACAACAGCCACGACGACGACGACACCAACGCCAACACCAACGCCAATACCGAGACATACATCAACAACAACAATAACAACAGCATCACAAACATCATCATCAGCAGCAGCATCAGCAGCATAGTCATCCACGTCCTAATCATCATGTCATCGTCAGCATGTCCATCATCATCAGCAGCAGCATCATCACCATCAACACCATCATCATCATGACCACCACCACCATCATCACCACTTTCACAACCACCGCACTCCTCCTTCTCCTCATCGTCATCATCAGCATCAGACTCTTCATCCTCATCCTCACCAGCATCCTCATCCTCACGCACATCTTCATCCTCATCCCTCCTCCTCCTCATCCTCCTCATCCTTATCATCCTTATCATCATCAGCAGCAGCAGTAGCAACAGCATCACCATCACCCCCACAACCACCACCACCATCCTCCTCATCCTCACCCTCATCGATATGCTCACCCACATCCATCCTCATCCTCATCAGCCTCAGCATCATCATCATCACCACCACCACCATCATCATCATCATCATCATCATCATCATCATCATCATCATCATCATCCTGAGCATCAGCGTAATCAGAATCATCATCATCACCATCATCATCAGCGTCAAATCATCATCGTCATCAGCATCATCCTCAGCATCATCATCACGACCACCACCACCACCACCATCAACGTCATCATCATCATCATCATCATCATCATCATCATCAGCAGCAGCATCAACATCGGCATCCTCATCCTCATCCTCATCCTCATCCTCATCCACACCATCGTCATTCCCCTCCTCCTCATCCTCCTCGTCCACATACTCCTCCTCATCAGCATCATCATCCCCACCCTCCCCACCACCCTCCCCGCCCTCATCCCCACCACCAACAGCAGCAGCATCGCCGCTCCTGCGCGAGCGTCCTCGGCTCGCGCGACGGCCCGGGCGGGCCCGGCGCGCCGCCCACGTGGTGCGACAGGCTGATCGCTGGCCTCCGCTCCTCGGCCGGCGCCGCCCGCGGACGGCCCAGCGGCTGCCGCGCGCCCAGGGAGCGCAGCAGGGCCATCAGCTCCTTCTGGACCTCCTGCTGTGAGGGGCAACGGCACACAACCGGTCGGAAAAAGCGGGTAGAAGCAGGAAGGGGGCAGGCGCCGGAAGCAGGCTGGGCTTCCGCCCGCCCCCCGAAGAGCAGGGAAGGAGGAGGCCTGTCGGTCCTTGGATAGGGAAGGCGCCTGAGGTAGATTGGGATCCGGGAATCCAGAAATACCTACTTTCAACGACCGGCGCGCATTGGGGTAGGGGGGGGCTGGCTCGGGGGGGGGGCACATCGACCTGGAGTCGGCGGTAAATCGGCGACAGATCGGCGATAGGCCCGCGATAGCGAATCCGAACCTTCCTAGGCGGGGCGGGGCTATCAGAGCCCTCTCGGCGATCGAGGGGCGATCGGGGGTCGATGCATCCCCCCCTCAGCCTACCCCCCCTATCGTTGCCCCTGATGCTGGGCAGCTCGAGATCCAGGAGCGGACGTCGGCGGCGCGCGACTCGGCGTCGGGGTGCTGTCTGGCAGCTGCGCATCGCCGAGAGCGTTCCGGGAATGCCCGGGCCACCCCAAACGGCCGCCGCAGATCCGAGGTATGACCCGAAAGCCAACGGCCCAAAAAATCTCGGCTGTGCGCAGAGAGGGGAAGATTAGTGGTCCTGGACCCTGGGGCCTTCTTCCCCCAGGACGAGATTTTCCTCTTGAGTCGTTTTCTGACAGTCCTGGGGCCCGTGGAGGGCCCCAGGAGCCCGAGAGCGGCAAAAAGCCTCGGGACCCGTCTCCCTCAGGAACCGCCTCCCCCCTGGCGAGAAGCGAGAGGGAGCAGGCCCTGCGGGGTTCCTCGGGAACCCCCCCTGGCCAGCCGAGAGGCCGTGTGAGGCCTCGACCGTTTCTCGGCCGAGCCCTCCGAGGAGGCCGGCCCCGTCTGCCTCTCCCCCTGGGCGCGCCGCCGAGGAGGGAGCGCATGAAGGGAGAGGGCACGGGGAGAGGTGGCGACGAGCTTTCGGTACGGCAGGTTAGTAGCCTTGAGTGGCCTTTACTTTAGCGGCCTTTAGTGTATTACTGGCTGCCTCCAGCGGCCTAAAACTTGCCCACGAGCTGCCTTTCGTGGCCTTTGGCGGCCTCTAGTGGTCGTCGGCGGCTTTCAGTAGCCTCTACGAAAATGCAATGAAATACATTCTGTATGTTCACTGAACGGACTCACGAGCGACGGACGTACGGCGGGTTCGTGTCGTTCCGATTTCGGCGCTGGTGTCCGACACCGCGGGGATCGTTCAGCCCTGGACGATCGGCCGTTTCCGAAACGTCAGATCGTTCAACAACGACCGAGTCGGGGTCGCCGGCGGCGTCCAACGCTGAACGCCGGCGGCGGAGTCGCCGCTGGTCGCCACGACGACGCGAACCTACCGTATCCACATCCATCCACGCCCCTGCGGTCGGGATGCCGAGGCGCGAGCCCACGGAGATGCACTCTCCCGTGGCTCCGCGCCTCGCCTGGGGCATTCCGCGCCGCCCGGCGCCGCCACGCATCCGGTGGCGCCGCGGCCGAGGAGGTCGGGCCGCGAGGCCGTGGATTTGGACATGCTTCTCGCCCAGGTTGGGCGGCTGGAGAGAGAGAGAGAGAGAGAGTATGTTCTACCCGCATCACATGAGCAGCGGCGCGCCCGCGCCACTGTCCGCCACTCCTCGGTGCTATGAGCGCGGCCTGGGCACCAGTGGGGGAGCGAAGAATGACATAAACATAAAAACTCGGAGGTCCGCGCAGACCCCCGAGCTCTTATGTTTACGTCATTCCTCGCTCCCCCAGAGAGAGAGAGAGAGAGAGGAGCCTCCTTGCTTCAGAGTCGTGTCGCGGCGGCTTCGGCGCTGGCTTCTGACACCGCGTGGACGGCTCGACCTTCAGCGATCACGGCTTCCCGATAGCGCTTCTCTTGATGCCGGCCAGCTCAGAGCCGCTGGCGGAGCTCCACCTTGAACGCCCGTGCTGGGGTCGTCGCCGCGTCGGCCCGACACCAGGCTACCGTTCCCTCCCGTGCCTGAGCTTCTTCTCGGGAGTGTGCCAGGCGTGACAAGGATCGCCAGCCGGCGCCCGCACGGCTTTGCACCCCCCGCCCAGCGATCCTGGGGGAGCCCGGCGAAGGACCCGTGCGGCATGAAGAGCGGGGTGAACTGCGGGTCCGACTTGGCGCCGACGCGCGTCTGAGCGAAGTGCTCGAAGTTCTGCTCGTAGCCCTGGACCGCCGCGGGGTGGATGCGCAGCGGCTGGCCCTGCCCCGGCGCCTCCGCGCCCAGGCACGCCCCGTCCAGCTGCCGGAGGAACGCCGAGGCGTGCCGCGTCTCCGTGAAGTTGACGATCGGCGGCGCGCCCGGGGGGGTGGGGGGGAAGCGAGGATCCGCCTCCGCCTCCGCCTCCTCCTCCGCTCCTCCTCCTCCTGCTCCTCCTCCCTCCTCCTCCTCCTCCTCCTCCTCCTCCTCCTCCTCCTCCTCCTCCTCCTCCTCCTCCTCCTCCTCCCTCCTCCTCCTCCTCCTCCTCCTCCTCCTCCGCCTCCGCCTCCGCCTCCGCCTCCGCCTCCGCTTCTTTCTCCTCCGCCTCCGCCTCCGCCTCTTCCGCCTCTTCCGCTCCTCCTCCTCCTCCTCCTCCTCCTCCTCCTGCTCCTCCTCCTCGAGGATCGAGGCGGGCCTTGCCAGGAGAAGCTCCCTGGGCCTTCCCCGAAGCCACAAACGGCGTCTCAGGGGGCGCGAGGGCCTCTGAGGAGCCCTGTCGCCTCCTGAGGAGGCCTTCCCCCCCCCCTCGCTTCCCCCCCAGGCGCGCCGCCGAGATGAAACCGTAGCCCACGTTCTTGCCCTTCCTGGCGTCGAACTGGAAATAGATGAAGTCCACCAGCCCCAGGAAGCCGCGGCACGAGAAGTCGGCCAGGAACATGAGCTGCGTGTAGTGCCGCGGGATCTGGCGGAGCATCAGCGTGTGCACGCCGCCCTCCAGGGATGCGCTGGTCTCCAGCTTGGCGCGGCTGTGTCTCCTGCGCACCCGGGTGCTCTTGCGCGTCGGAGCCGAAGCGGCCGTCGTGGTCGAAGAGGCCAGGTCTTCGAGCATCCTCGCCGTCATCAGCTGCTTCGACTGCTGGGACTCGTCCGCGCGCGGCCACCCCGAGTCCTCGTCACTGTTCTGGGTGCCACTGCGCGTCGGCCAGGACGACTGGTAACCAGTCGACCCCCCAGACGAGGAGGCGTCCATCGTCTTAGTGTCATTGCCGGCGACACTATAACCTCCTGCCTCTGTCTCCATGCTGTTTCTGTCCTCCGTCTCGTTGCTGGTCCTGTCCGACGTTACGTCGTCAACGGATCCAGACTCGGGGACAGGCACGTTGTCCTCAGCATGGCGGGACCCCGCCCTTGCCGACCGAATACCATTGCTGCCCGAATGATGCAGCATGTCGAGGCAAGCCCACATGGAAGTTTGAGCCTGAGCCTGCTCCTCAGCGTACCAACCCGTCGTCGTCTGCTCTGTATAGACTGACTTCCCAGCACCGCCGTTTCACACGCCTGCTCTGACCTGATCCCCCAGGGTCCTCCCATCTTCTGTCCTATCCCTTTCCCTCCCTGTTCACACTCCCGTTGCAATCCCACCAGCCCTCTGGGCGTAGGTGGTTTAGGGAATTTCCTCTTCCACCCCTCCGTCTTCCCCTTCGGGGAGGGGTTCACCCCTCCCCCTAACCCCCTCCCCTGGACTTGGACGGGGGGGGCCGCTGGTAGTTAGAGCGTCCAAAACGGCCTCGGCGAGGAAGCCAAAATCATAGGTTTTACTAGGGTTTGGGCCGATTTTGGAGGCTCCCGAGGGGGGAGGCTAATTGGGGGACCCCCTTCCTTTGATCGATCACCTCCAAGATGGCCCCAAGAGCGCTCCCAAGGCTCCCAGGAGCGCCCCAAGAGGGCCTCAAGAGGCGCCCAGGAGGCCCCAAGAGGCGACCAGGAGGCCCCAAGAGGCCTCCAAGAGTCCCCCAAATACCCCCAAGAGGCCCCCAAGAGGCCCCAAGAGGCTCCCCCGAGGCACCCAAGACGGTCCAAGAAGCTCCCGGGACCGCCAAGAGGCCCCCTAGACGCCCCAAGAGACCTCAAAGAGTATCCCAAGAGACATCCCAAGAGACTCCGCGAGGCATTCAAGAGGCCTTTGACTGTTCTGATCGTCCTTATCCTCCTCCTCCCCCTCATCATCACCATCATCATCATCATCAGCATCATCACCATCACCATCTTCATCACCATCGTCAAGACCACCACCATCATCGTCATCATCAGCATCATCAACATCAACATCAACAGCATCATCCGCCTATTCCTCCTCCTCATTCCTCCCTCCCCACCCTCATCATCCTCCTCTTCCGCCTCCGACAACTCCTCCATCCCTCCCCCCCCCTTGGGGTACGACGGCCTCCCCAGCCCCTTGTTCCTCTATATGCTGCCCCGCTTCCATGATCACCTCTACTCGCCTGGGCGTCGATTCTGGATGGGTTGGTGGGGAGATTTTTTTTGTTCAGCGGCCCGCAAGGAAAAGTCCAGAGGGCGTGTCGATCAGGCAAACTGGGGCACAGAGCCAGATAATTGGTGCACATGCAGTACAAATTGGAAGGAAGAGCAGAGGGCGAGGCAGACCAGAGCCGGGCGGCGCGGGAAGGGGCGACAGAAGACGGAAGAGGAAAAAGAGGGGGCCTCACTCACTGAGCACCGCGTGCTCGAAGGCAGAACTCCACTGACTCAGGCGACGGTAAACATGGCGTGAATCCCAGGTGGCAACTGTCACCCACCGGGAAGGGGGAAACGTCGTGTGGAACCCCTTCACAATCACCAGCGTCCGAGGCACGTCAGGGGGGAACTGCGGGCAGGTGGACCACCTGCGCACCGCGGATGGAGTGCCGCCCGGGCAGACCCACGCACCATTGTGGGATCTATACGCAGTGCTGTGAGAGGTACACCTCGCCCCCAGGAGGTGACTCAAAGGTATCAGGCCGGAGCCGCACTGCGGTGAAACATGCCCTTGACGAGTAACGGCCACCTCGGCGGCATTGACCCGTGGGGGCTCCTGCCTGTGGAGCGTGCCTTGTGAACGTCGCACGTAGTCGGCCCGCCACCGCAGTCGTCGAGGGCGTCAGGAGGGAAGAGGGGGAGGCGCAGCCGATAGCCGCAGGACATTTGAATACAAAGGGAAGGAGGAGCCAGGCAGGCTGGTGGGGTTACGCGAAGCGTCAAGAATTCCCACTTCCCCTTCCTGCAACCCACACTCCCCGCTCCCACGATCCCCCTTCGTTCCTGCCTTTTCCCTCACCCTCCCCTGTTCCCTGCCTTCCTCACAGCTATATCGGCCCAAGCCACTCGAAACGCCCTCATCCGCCTCGGCAGTTCCACCATCATCCACTGCTTCAAGTATCTACCTCGGCCTCAACATAAATTCTGGACCAAACAGTCACTTGTGTTGGGCGGTCGTACACACCATCCACATCCGTCGGCCACGAAAAGCGTACTCAAGCAGCCCGCCTGGGGCACAGGTCGAAATGCCCTCCAGCGCGGCTCGCGTCGGATATGACCCGAAATAAATCACCAGCCAAGCCAACGCCATCAGAAGTGCTGGCAATTGATCACATATGCCGCGCAATGGGTTGGACAGCTCCCACGGAAACATACGCGGTACTTGTAAGGCGCAGTGTAACCGATCATGCCCACATGATCACGCTCACATGACGTGACTGGTCATGCCCATATGGTCGGCTAGACCTCGGCTTAACCAAAGGGAAGCACTGATTTGGGAATCAGTCTTCATCATCATCATCAGCAGCATCATCATCAGCATCAGCATCAGCAACAACATCAGCATCAGCATCAGCATCAGCAGCAGCATCATCATCATCGTCATCATTTGCACCAGCATCATAATCAGCATCAGCATCAGCATCATCAGCATCACCATCCCCATCATCATCAAAGAAATAAACACCATCATCGTCATCAGCATCATCATAACCATCATGTTCAGCATCATCATCATTATCATCGTTGGCATCATCATGCTCATCAGCATCAGCATCATCATCATCATCATCATTCATAATCGTCGTCATCAGCAGCATCACCGGCATCACCATCATCATCATCATCATCATCATCATCATCGTTTTCATCAGCCACATCATCAGCAGCATCAGCATCATCATCATCATCATCATCATCATCATCATCATCAACATCCTCATCAGCATAATCATCAACATCATCAGCATCATCAGCATCATCGGAATCAGCATCGTTACCATCATCGATCATCGTCATCACCATCATCCTCAGCATCATCCCCATCATCACCACCATCATCACCATCATCACCATCATCAGCATCATTATCATCAGCATCGTCGTCACGTTAATCATCAGAATCATCATCAGCATCATCAAAATCATTTGCATCATCATCATCATCATCATCATCACCATCATCATCATCATCATCATCATCATCAGCATCATCAGCATCATCATCGTTACCATCATCAACACCATCATCATCAGCTTCATCATCAGCTTCATCATCGCCACCATCATCGTCATCATTGTAATCATCATACTTAGCTGCATCCTCATCATCATCGTCGTCGTCGTCATTAGCGTGATGGGCATCATCATGACCAATGTCGTCATCATCGTAGGCAGTGTCATCATCACCACCATCAGCAGCAGCATGATCATCATCGTTATCGTCGTCATATCATTGGCGGCGATACCACCATCGTCATTATCATCAGCATCATCATCATCGCCATCGTTCTGGAAATCATGTTCTTCATGGTCATGACCACCATCGCCATCAGCATCATCGTCGTAGTCATCATCATTCTCATCATCATCATCATCATCATCATCATCATCATCATCAGAAGAATCATCAAGATCGTCAGCAGCAGCATCGTCATAATCACCATCATCAGCATCCTCGAAATCATGATCGCCATCATCGTCATCATCGACATCGTGGTCACTGTCATCATTATCATCATCATCATCATCATCATCATCATCATCATCATCATCCTCACCCTCATCCTCATCAGCATCATCATCATCATGACCATCATCATCTCAATCATTCCGTCATCATCATCGTCATCGTCATCTCGGACAGCGTCATCGCCAACGTAGTCATCATTCTCACCGTCGGCATCGTCGTCGCCATCGTCATCATGATTACCGGCGTCGTAATCATCAATGTCACCATCATCAGCAACATCATCATCTTCACCATCGTCTGCATCATCGACGCCACAGTTATACCAATCATTACCACCGTCATAATCACAATCGCCATCATCATCATCGGCATGATAGTCGTTCACGTCATCGTAATCATCGTCATCATCACCATTGCGATCATCATCCTCGTCATCATCGTCATCATAGTCATCATCACGGTCATTATCGTCATCATTGACGTCATCGTCATCATCGTCATCGCCAACTAAGAATCATCATCATCGTCATCGTCATCCTTACCATCATCATCATCAGCATCATCATCAACGTCAGCATCAAGATCGTCATCTGTATCGTCATCCTCTTCATCAGCATCGTCATAATCACCGCCATCATCATCGGCATTATCGGCAGCGTCATCATCATCGACGCGATCATCATCACCATCATCGTCGTCGTGATCACTGCCGTCATCATCGTCATCATCATCACCTGCATGGTGGTCAGAATCGTCGTCCTCACCATTGTCATCAAGCATCGTCAACATCATCGTCAGCATCGAAATCGTGTTTATCATCACCTCGTCTTTCCTAATTACCATCATCAGCATCGTCACCATCATCTTCATCATCAGGATCAACATCATCATAATCAGAATCATTAGCATGGCCAACGTCAAAATCATCATCAGCTTTCTCAGAATCGTCATAACACCAGCATCGTCATCGTAACCATCTTCATCGCCATCATCTTCGCCATCATCCGCATCGCTATCGTCATCATCACCATGATGATGACCACTATCATCATCATCACCAGCATCATCATCATGGTCACCATCGTCCTTGTACTCAGCATCACAAGAATCATCGACATGGTCGTCCTTACCCTCGTCATCACCATCGTCATGATCACAGTCGTAATCATCATCATCATCATCGAAATCACAACCAATATCATCATCATCATCATCATCATCATCATCATCATCAACATAATCATCATCACTACTACCGTGATCGACATCCGCCTTCTCATCATAATTGTCACCAGCATCGCCATTATCATCATTGCCATCGTCACCATCAGGAACAATGTCATCAGCATTACCCCCCATCAGCATCGGCACCATCACCGTTATCGTCATTATCACCATCGTCGTCACATCATAGGTATCGTCATCATTAGCAGCATCATCAGCAGCAGCATCATCCTCATGATTGTCATGATCGTAGTCGCCATCATCGTGATCACCACCATCATCATCGTCATCATCGCGATTATCATCGTCGTCATCATCATCGCCATCAGCATCGTCGTCATAATCCGCTTCGTTATCATCTGCGTCCGCATCGTCATCACCATCGTCACCTTCATCACTGGCATAATCAGCGTCTGTCGTCATGACCACCGTCAGCAACGCCAGCAACACAATCAGCATCATCATAATCATAATCCTCCGAATCATAACCATCATCCTATTCATCATCCTTATCACCGTTATCATCATCATCAAAGTCACAATCATCATACTCATCATCATCGTCATCTTCGTCGCTGGCATAATCAGCGACTGTCGTGATGATGACGTCATCTTAACCTCAATTCAAAAAAAAATGACCATCGACATCCGCATCATCGTCATCATAATCGACCGCATCCGAATCGTTACCGTAGCAAACAACGTTGTCATAATCGTCATCATCTGCATCATCGCCATCATCACAAGAAACATCATGATCTTCAACATCGTCATCACCATCACCATCATCAACATCATCATCGTCGCTTTCATCATCATCGGCATTAGCATCGCCGTCATCCTCTTCATAAGCGGCGCACCACTATCATCCTCGCCATCCACTACCATTTCATCATCCTCGTCATCATCGCCATCATCATAACCGTCGGGAACATCATAGAAATCAGGATAATGATAATGATATTAATAATGATAACATCATCCTGCTAATCATCATCGTCGTCAACATCGTCTGCTCATGACCGTCATCATCAGAATAGTCATCATCACAGTCACCAACGTCATCATCATCATCATCACCACCACCACCGCAATCATTATCATCATCGCCATCATCACCAGAACCATCATGAGCTTCAACATCTTCATCACCATCACTATCATCAACATCATCATCGTCACTTTCATCATCATCATCAGCATCATCATCATCATCATCATCATCATCATCATCATCATCGGCATTAGCATCACCGTCATCCTCGTCATAAGTAGCGCACCACTATCATTGTCGTCATCATCCTCATCATCATAACCATCATGAACGTTATCATAATCATCATCAGCATCATCATCATACTCATTATCATCGTCGTCAGCACCGTCCTCGCATGACCGTCATCATAAGCATCGTCATCATCACGATCACCAACGTCCTCATCATCATCATCACCTATCACCACCACCACCACCGTAATCATCATCATCACCATCATCATCACCACCATGATGATCATCATCATCATCGTCGTCCTAGTCATCATCCTCAACGTCAGCATCGTCGTTATCATCATTGTCATGATCATCGGCATCCTCACCATCATCATCATCATCATCATCATCATCATCATCATCATCATCATCATCACCATGATCATCGAAATCGTCATCATCATCATAAAAATGATCATTATCATTGCAATTATCATTAACATCTTCGTCGTCACCAACGCAAGCATCAGCATCATAGTCGTCATCGTCATCGTCATCGTCCTCCTCGTCATCATCATGATCCTCAACGTCGCCAGCATCATGGTCATCAGCATCGCCATCAGCATCACCATCATCATCCTCATCGTCGGCATCGGCGTCGTCATCACCATGACCCTCTGCACCGGCATCATCGCCACTGCCATCATCGTCGTCATCGTGATCGTCGGCATCATCGGCATCACGATCTTCATCACAATCATCATCATCATCATCATCATCATCATCATCAGCAGCATCGCCGTCATCATCAATATCAGCATCAGCACCAGCATCATCAGCAGCATAATCATCATCATTATCCTCCCCCTCCTCCTCCTCCTCATCATCATCATCATCATTATCATCGTCATCATCACCATCTTCAACGACATCGTCGTCATCAACATCATCGAGATAATCGTCATCATTATCATCAGCATGGTCATAATCGTCATCGTCAGCAGCAGCATCATCATCATAAACATCATCATCATCATTACCTTCATCGGCGACAGCATCATCAACAGCAGCATCATCATCATCATCGTCATCATCATCACTATCATCGGCATCTCCTTCTTCACCATCATCATCGTCATCATCATCGTCATCATCCGCATCATCATCCGCATCATCATCATCATCATTATCATCATCATCATCATCATCATCATTATCATCATTATCATCATCACCAGCATCATCATCACCAGCATCATCATCAAACTCATCAGAATCGTTGTCATCCTCATCATGATCATGATCAGCATCATTAGCAACTTGATGACAATCATCATAAGCATCAGTAGCAGCATCATCAGCATCGTAATCATCACATCTTCATAGGCATCATCATCAGCATCATCATCAGCAGGATCATCCTCGTCATCAGCAGCAGCAGCAGCATCAGCATCAGCATCAGTATCAGCATCATCATCAGCTGCATAATAACCATCATCATCAGCAGCAGCAGCATCATCATCGTTCGCATCATCATCGTTATCACCATCGCCACCATTCATCAGCATTGCTCTCGTCACCACCATCGCCATCATCGTCGTCGTCATCCCTCACGGTGAACGCCAGCCGCGCGGCCGGCGGAGCACGCGGGCCGGGTGTCACGGACGCTCTGGCCGGGCTTGCCGGGCCTGCGGTCGCGGCCAGCCCCGAGCTGCGCGATATGAGGTCGGACTTTGCCTCTCGCGGGAGGGGGAGGACAAGAGGCGGTGGGCCCGGCGCCGAACCAAGAAATCCGCGAGGAGCTCGGAAAGTTGTTTAACCTGCTGCAGCTTTTCCTCCGTCAAATCCACTGAGCAAACCGCGAGGTAATCCCACTGGTTAGTTCAAGGACTCTTGTGCTGCAGTTCCGCCTGCGGGGGCCCTCGCTGGGCCGCGGGACCGCCAAAAGACGCCTCGGGGCGAAACACTGACTACCTGCCAGACCACCCCAACCCAACCCAAAGACCCGAATTTCGGGTTGGGGGGGGGTATGGGCTCCATACGTGTTTTTTCGATGTTCCCGGACCCCCCCCCCACTAGAAATCGAGGGTAAATCTGACCCTTCGGGTTGGGTTGGGGTGGTTTGGTGGGTGGTGAAACACTGGTCCCTGGGGAGGGGTCCAAGCCACTGGACTTCATCGGCATGACCAAGACACAGCCGGACAGGGACAGAATCAGAGGAGGATGAGGAGTAGCAGGCGGAGGAGGAGGAGGAGCAGGCGGAGGAGGAGGAGGAGGAGGAGGAGGAGCAGGCGGAGGAGGAGGAAGACAAATCAGTGGCCTCTGGGATGCAGCGTTGCAGGAGGATCTATCAGGCGCCGCGGCCGTCTCAGAGCGCTCCGGGACACTCTGCGAGCGTTCCAGAACGCTCTTAGAACGATGCATCCCAGTCCTGGGCCCGCCCGAGAGGGGGAGGAGGAGGAGGAGGAGGAGGAGGAGGAGGAGGAGGAGGAGGAGGAGGAGGAACAGGAGGAGGAGGAGGAGGAGGAGGAGGAACAGGAGGAAAAGGAGGGCTTTCATCAGAAAATAACAGAGACCACCGCCACCAAGAACCCATCGGGGGAGGGGAGGGCAACCCCTGGGCCGTGGCACGCCCGAGCGTCGTCTGGTACTGGGTGGCGCTCGAGCGTGCCACCGCTCAGGGGTCGGCACCCCCGATGGGTTCTCGGTGGCGGTGAGCTGCGTTTATCTTCTGATTCTAGCGGGGATGCTTAACATTTTCCAGGGAGGTGTAGGTGCCCTCCACGGGGATCGAGGGTGAGAATGGTCAGGGGAGATTTCCGATGAAATCTGCAGGTGCTGGGGGTTCTGGAGAGGACGAGGAGGAGGAGGAAGAAGGAAGAATAGATGGTGGTAATGGTAGTGATAGCAAAGATGAGGGGGTCCCAGGCACATATCGACATGCACGATTCGAGGACACTCGGGAGTGTACGACCCGTCGCGCAGTTCCTCCGACACTGAAGGTAAAGACCTAAGACGAAGAGGAAGACGAGGAACAGGCAGAACAAGAGGGCAAGAAGGGGCCCGATGCGAACATCTCCATCATCGAGCCCAAGACGGCTCGATGACGAGTCAAAAATGATATCGAAAGCATCCGAAGCATGTATTGGGACCAATGATAGTCCCTCCGTCTCCTCGGTCTCATCTTGCTCTTCTGCTTCACAGCCGTGATGTGCTCCGTTGTTCTGCTTCACACCGTCGAGTCCCTGTGTGCACGCAATGCCTCTGCAGGGTGTTCCATGCATGTCTCTGAAGAGTTGCCAATCGTGCACTCTTCTACCCACGCGTCCCTCCGGATGCTAGGCTGTGGTGGTGGTGGGGCTCCTCCTTGGCATCCGAGCTCGGCTCCTCCAGACCCAAATAATCCCTTCTCGCACAACCAGACAAAAACAAACTGACAAAAGCATTGAAAAGCACATGACTTTCGATGACCTTGACAGGCTGGGAATTCATGGGGAGCTCCTTTTAGACCTTTTTGTGCATTGAGTGCGCTCCGCGCCTCCGTTTGGACTAGCTGTGCCCCAGTTGGTCGCCAAAAGGAGTGCCAGACCTGCTCGAAGTCGCTCCTGAAAGGGAATACGTTCGGACGCAGCCCAGGGCAAACATGTGGATGCACATGCTGTGAAGGCCCTTGTGGTCCGTCTTGGGTGCCGTCTCGAGCGGCCATGGAGCCGTCTTGTGGTCTCTGGCACCTGCTATGCTCCTCTGCTCCGAACATCAGATTGATACGCACTCGATCGAGATTCCTCATCGCTTTATGTATACGTTTGCGTCGTAGAGCGAGGCTGCTCCGACTGAAGACGGTTACCAGAACGACGGCCAGACACCAGTGGGTGAGCAATGGTCACGAAGCGCCCTGATTCCACCCGACCATTCGCGAACCTGCAATCGTGCGCCGAAGGCGTGCGGACTTTGCTCGCCAGCTGGTGAGTTCAGAAGTTTATACCCCCCGTTGTTCACACCAAGAGCATCCACACATTCCGTCGCCACACCTCAGACGTGTGTCGTTTGCCCGCCCAGCGGTCATATCACCTGAATGTGTTCCCGCCTCCAAGACGCTCGAGGACAGCTCCAAGATGTCCTCCTCCAGAGCGTCTTGGCTCGCCAACACGAGCTCCGAAGTAACTGCTCACAGCTCCGAAAGGATGCAATATAGTCCCAGGTGAACCCAAGAAGCCTCTTTATGGACTCGCAGGGGCCCCCGCAGAGGTCGGAAGCATCAAACAAAACATTGGCGCTCATATGTGTGTGGCCTTCCCCGTTTGCTCCCGCACCCATCCTTTTCTTAATTCGCCGGGCACCAAGCTCTGCTATGCTTATACTCAAGATTGTCCCAAGACAGACTGCGAGGTCTCCAGGAGAATCCAAGAGGCCCCCAAGAGGCCAAGAAAACAGCCCCAAAGGCCCCAAATATGTCCCCAAGGTTGCCCTGGACGCTCCCAGGCACTTTCCAAACCGATAAGCCTTGGAGACTCGTCCAAAGCAGTGCTCGCACTCATCGGACCTCCTCTGCTCTTCGGACCTCTGGGAAATCTCGGGCTGTTTTGATCAACGTTCGGCGTGTCTTGGGCCCGTCTTCGGCTCGTCTTGGCTCATCTGCCCCCAGCTACTAGGAGAACACTGTGGGCAGGTTGTAAACGCGAAGCGCCTTCAGGAAGTGTGCCCACTAGCAAACCATAGATGGGGTCATCCACACTTTCTTTCGGCCAAGACTGGGTACCGTCTTGGGCTCCTTTGGGGCTGTCATGAGCCGCCGTGGGCCCTCTCTCGACTACTGCGAGGACACTCTGGGCGGGCAGAGAACGCGACGCGTCTCGAACACGGCAGCGTAGACCCAGCGGCCCTGGCCGTGTCAGCCCAACGCTGGTCACTGCTACGAGGATGGCTCTGCTGACCAGTCGGAAGGAGGGCAGGTGCCTCACGCACTCCGCCCGCACGGCCCGTAGGTTCTCGCAGATGGTCTGGTCGAGCCATGTGACTTCAAGATAGCTTCAGCAGACCATAAAGAGGGCCCATGACGGCCGCTAAGAGGGCACAGGACGACTCAACGCGACTCTGAAGTGGCCCCAAGAAGCCCCAAAAATAACTCCCAAAAGCCAACAAAGAGTCTCCAAGATGGCTCCGCTCAAGAACGGCGCCACGAGCAAACGAGTTGACACGGAAGGCAGCCACCCGCGGACACTTTGGCCACGGAGACACCAAGGCCGCCGGGTGGACCACGAGCAACCCAAGTAAATGTGCGGCTACCACGATCTCCCCTGTTCGAATGAGGAGACGCAGGCGTTATCACTTTTGAAGAAAATAAAGCGCGTGTCTTACGAGTAAATATCAGCTTACAGCGTGCGGCACTGCCTGGAAAGGATGCCCCAGTAAGTCTGAAACGCTGATGGCTCAGGACACCCGCGCGCGCGCACACTGACATACAACGGCAGAACACCGCAACAGTGACGCAAATAACTCTTCGTCGCTGCCTAAGCAAGACATCAGGTGGGGACAAGATGCGCCACACACAAACACACACACACACACACGCACACACGCACACACACACACACACGCACGCACACACACACACACACACACACACACACACACACACACACACGCGCACACACACACACACACACACACACACACACGCGCGCGCGCGCGCGCACACACACACACACACACTGATATGCGGATGTGTGTACACATCTTTGCACGGGCGCACGCACGTACGCACAAACGCACATGCGAGGACGAAACCACCGAGTCGAGCGCTCTGGAACAAACAAGAGCCAGGAGCAAAACGGCAAGCGCAGCTGCGATGCGACGCGGCCGCGCCTCCACGCTCGTGTTGCTGTTAGATTTGCGCCCTGACGGCGACAGCGACATCGGGCCGTGCGGCTACTGCGCCGCCGCCACCACACGACTTGGGAGGCGCCATGGAGGCCTGAGCTGGTTGGGACCCCAGGAAATCAGTCAGGAGGGGAAGATGCGCCAAATCCGCTCACAATCGTTCCCTGGACCCCTCCCGGTCCAGGTTTACACCCCAGATCTGTTTTCCACGGTCACGGGGCTCGAAAACGGTCCTGGGAGACAGAAAACAAAAAAAACCTTCCCGAGCCCCGCAAGGCTCGAACCTGCCCGCTCTTCCTGCTGGCTGGAACCAGTGCTGGGCCACACCTCAGACCCCCAGCCAGCTCCGAGACCAGCCAGCCGAGTGCGCCCTGACGGGGCAGCGGCCGTCGAACTCGGGCCAAAAGCCGGCTGGAAGAGCAGCGAGCTCGCGCCAGCGGGCCAGGCAGACCCCGCTCGGCCGCGGCCCGCCCTGACGAAGCGCCGCGCGGTCTGCCGGCCCCTATCGGCGATCGATGGGCGATTGGGGGTCGATGCGTCCCCTCCTGGGCCAATCCCCCCTATCGCTGCCCCTGACGAGGGAGCGGACCGGAACCTCCTCGGAGCTGGTGCGGTCGACAAAGACCCCGGCTCCGGGCGTTGCAATGTTGTCACACTGGGTGTCAGCGCCAGGCTGCTGGCCCCGAGGCCATGACAGAGCGATCCAGCTCGAAGAGTGCCGCCGAAAGATCGGGTCCAGAGCTCCTGTCGTGATTCTTCGCGATTGCTCGCAACGTCGAATCTCAGCGGACGCGCAAGATCCATTGGCTTGCTGGATGCTCCGTGGCCGTGCACGTGGATCCTTATCGCAGGAGAGCCCAGAATCGAATCGATAAATCGGATCGGCAATCGACATGAATCGGATCGGCGGAAATCGGCAGCCGAATCGGGAAAAGTCGAATCGGCGGAAATCGGAAGGCTAGTATGCCTCCAGTAAGAAATCGGACCCCAAATCGGAATCCGAAATCGAATCGAATCGGAAGCGGAATCCACCGAAATCGACTCGAATCGAATCGGAGAAGTCGAAACGAGCCCTGTTATCGTGGTGTCATGAGGAGCGCTGACGAGCGGACGGAGTGGCTCTTCTGGCCACAGCGAGCCTCGGCCACAGGCCGGATCTCCGACGCAGATCTACCCAACGGGCCGGTCAAGACAGAGCCCCTCCTGGGCACAGAAGTGCCCCTGCTTGAGTTCCTTGGCAGCATCAGCGTGCGCGCCCAAGCAATCAAGCCCATGCCAGCCCTCGTCCCAGGCACGGAAGATCACGGTAACGAATTACTCACGCATGCGCGAAACACCCATCCTTCTGCCTCGTCTCCCGCATCACACGCCCCTCCTCTCCGCTTCCTCCTCACCATTCCCACGCCCATCACCGTCCCCATCTCCACTCATTCTCGTGTCATCCTTCTCCCGTCTGCCGACCTCGTCCCCTCATCCCCCTCCCCTCCCTCCAACACCTCCCCGCTTCTCCCATCATCCCCCCCCCATCTTCCCCATCTCCACTCCCTCCCCGTTCCCTCCCCTTCCATCATCCCCATCCCCATCTCCAACCACCTCTGACCTCCTCCCCACTCCTTGTCCCCGCACTCCCTCTTCCAAACAGGATCTTCTACGATACCAAAACGCACGTTGTTGGAAACAACACCTCTGAAATACACACTGGCACGTCCATGCCTAGAAGATTTGAGACCAATCGAAATTAACTCATCGTCGCTCGCATTGGCAACTCCCATTTTTACATCTGAGACGCACTACCGGTCCAACATGTCTTCAACATGCACTGGAGCCCCTCCAGCAGCATCAAGAGGAAACAATGGAGCTCTCCAGAGCGCTGCTCAATGTGTCATGAGGTCGGGCGTGATTTGGTGATGCCTCCAGGGTTGGTGCAGATGTATACCATAGATGTTTCAAAACACTTGCACATATACAAATGCAAGTATCCATACATATATATATATACACACACAAATTGTTTACGTGTATATAATCGCAACTACGTATGCACATGCGTAAGCATATATTTACAAATACACATATACATACGCATATATACCTACGTATTCATATACGTGTACATGAAAACGTACATATACATTTACATGTACAAATACGTGTATGTATACATATGCATAAAAAATGCACAGACACAGACACACATGCCCATGCAAAAACATGTACATGTACATGTACACGAGCACATGCATATAAATATACAGATCCATGTCAGTACAATTATCCGTAAACGGATGTAGATACGTACACGAGTGCGTATACCTACGCATGTAATACACAAGTACACTGATATGTGTACGTATGCGAATGCATCAACGCGTACAGTTACACACATATACATCTACACATACATGGACCTATGGATATACATGTATGTGCAGAGCTGCATGCACATGTTCAGACGCATGCACGTACACATATGCACATACCTATATGCATACACCTATACAGACACATATACGTGTACAGATACCGGCACCTACGTATAGATGTGCAAGAAGTGTAGATAGCTACACCCATACGTACGGCAGGTTCGCGTCGTGTCGACCCCGGCGTTTGTTTTTGACACCGCAGGGATCGTTCAACCTTGAACGATCGGCCGCTGCCGCAACGTCCGATCGTTCAACATCGATCGATTCTGGGTCGCCGGCGGCGTTCAACCTTGAACGCCCGCGCTGGGGTCGCCGCTGGTCGACACGAAGCAGACCTACCGTATGCATGATCATGTAGACATACATACATGTGAATGCAAATATACTTACAAACACTGATGTAGGTACAGATCTACAAATGTATATATATAAATATATACACATATATACATATATATACATATATATACACATATCACATATACATATAAATACACGTAAGTAGACTGATGCCACAACGCGTATACATGTACCTGCACGTGTGCATAAAACGTGTGTATATCCGTGTAGATGAGTATGTGTACAGATGGATACCGACACATCTACATATGTGGGTGCGCATACATAAGAATATGAAAGTATGTGTGCATATATAAATACATGTGTCTGAGCGCGTGGCTTACTAAATGTATTGTTGTTGCATGACGTGAACACTCACGGTTTCTCGCTCCCAGGATGGTCTCAAGGTAGCCCAAGAGGCCTCCAACATCTTTCCGAGACTGCCCTCGGGCCCTCAGGGGCCCAAGAGGCTCCCAAGAGGGCCCCAAGAAGGGCCCACAAGGGTGCACTCCAAGGGGTCCCAGGAGCCCTCCCCCCAAGATGGCCCCCATGACCGCGAGGAAGCCCCCAAGACGCCCCCAAGAAACCCACCCAGAGACACCAAAGCCCCCCCAAATGACCCGAAGATGCCTCCTGGTACACCACCCAGGGATGGGCCGAAGACCACTAGATCAGCAGCCCCCTTTTGTCTGCAAAGTGGTGCTTGGGGTGCCGAGTTGTCGAGCTCTTTTTGGCCCTTCTACAAATGGCCTATGGATCAATCAGCGGGCCACCCAGAAAAAAAGGCCTCCATGGGCGTTCCCCCTCTAGATAACCCCAAGAGGGCCTCCGAACGGCCAAAATGGCTCAAGATGCCTGCGAGGTGCCTCTTAGACTGCTCAAGATACCTCCACGATGGCCAAGATGATCTAAAATGCCCCCACACATGCAACCAAGATGGCCGATATGGCCCCGGCCTAGACTGACCAAAATGATACAAAAGGGCCCTGGACGGCCCCAACACGGCCCAGGAGGCCTCCGACAAGCCACCCGGGAAGGGCCAAAGGAGGCCAAACCGATTGATTCTCGTAGTGGGTATATGAGTCTCGCGTTCTCGCCTTTCCGCGTTGCTCGACAAACGAAGACGGCCCCTGGGAGGCTCCACGATAGCCCCAAGACGGGCCAAGAAGCGCCCAAGAGAACCCCAAGACCGGCCAAGAGGCCCCCAGGACGGCCCCAAGAGAGCCTCTGCAGCGGCCCAAACACGGCCCAGACCAGGCCCCCAAGGCGGCCTCCAAAGGCGTCCGATGTGATCAGAGTGCAATACGGCAGAGGCCCCCAAAATGCCCCCAGAGGCTCACAAGAGGCCCCCAAGAGGCCATTCAGAGGTCCCAAAGAAGCACCCAAAGAAGCAAACAGGAAGCCCCACGAGTCTCCAGGAGGCCCCAGGCGGGCCCCGATCGCAGCCATGAGGCCTCCTCCTCCCCATCCTCATACTCATGATACTCCTCCTCACCGTCCTCCTCCTCCTCCTCCTCCTCCTCCTCCTCCTCCTCCTCCTCTTCCTCCTCCTCCTCCTCCGCCGCCTCTTCTTCTTCTTCCTCCTCCTCCTCCTCCTCCTCTTCCTCCTCCTCCTCCTCATCCGCCGCCTCTTCTTCTGCCTCCTCCTCCTGCTCCTCCTCCTCCTCCTCCTCCTCCTCCTCCTCTCCTCCTCCTCCTCCTCCAACTTCCTCTTCCTCCTCCTCCTCCTCCTCCTCCTCCTCCTCCTCCTCCTCATCCTCATCATCATCATCATCATCATCATCATCATCATCATCACCATCATCATCATCATCATCATCAGCAGCAGCAGCATCAGCATCATCATCAGCATCATCATCATCAGCATCAGCATCATCATCATCAGCAGCAGCAGCATCAGCATCAGCATCAGCATCATCTTCATCATCATCAGCATCATCATCAGCAGCAGCAGTATCATCATCAGCATCAGCATCATCAGCATCAGCATCAGCATCGTCATCATCATCATCATCATCATCGTCAGTATCGTCATCGTCATCGTCATCATCATCATAATCAGCATCATCAGCATCATCATGATCATCATCATCATCATCATCAGCAGCAGCAGCATCAGCATCATCATCATCAGCAGCATCATCAGCATAAGCATCATCATCATCATCAGCAGCATCATCATCATCAGCGACATCATCATCATCAGCAGCATCAGCATCAGCATCATCAGCAGCAGCATCAGCATCATCAGCATCATCAGCAGCATCAGTATCGTCATCATCATCAGCATTAGCATCATCATCATCAGCAGCATCGACATCAGCAGCATCATCATCATCAGCAGCATCAGCATCATCAGCATCATCATCATCGTCATCATCATAAGCATAATCACAATCATCTTCATCATCAGCAGCAGCATCATCATCATCATAACCACCACCACCACCACCATAATCATCATCAGCATCATCACCATCATCGTCAGCAGCAGCATCATCATCAGAATCAGCATCATCAGCATCATTAGTATCATCATTGTCATAATCATCATCGCCATCAGCAGCAGCATCATCGTGAACATCATCAACACCAGCAGCATCATCATCAGCACCATCATCCTCATCATCATCCTCATCCTTCTCATCAGCTTTAGCATCAGCATCATCATTGTCATCAGCAGCATCATCAGCATAAGCATCATCATCATCAGCATCATCACCATCATCTGCAGCATCAGCATTAGCATCATTACTATCATTATTTTCGAAATTATCATCATCATCAGCATCATCATCATGATCATCATCATCATCAGCAGCAGCAGCATCAGCATCATCATCATCATCATCAGCAGCATCATCAGCATAAGCATCATCATCATCAGCATCATCATCTGCAGCATCAGCATTAGCATCATTACTATCATTAATTTCGAAATTCACATCACCATCAGCATCATCATCGTCATGATCATCATCCTCATCCTCATCCTCATCACCATCGTCATCGTCATCATCATCATCCTCCTTCTCCTCATCCGCCGCCTCCGCCTCCACCTCCGCCTCCGCCTCCGTCTCCGCCTCCTCCTCCGCCTCCTCCTCCTCGTCCTCATCCTCCTGTTCCTCATCCTCTTCCCCCCTCCTCCGCCGGCTCCTCCTCCTCCACCATCATCCCTCTCCTCCTCCTCCTCCTCCTCCTCCTCCTCCTCCTCCTCCTCCTGCGCCGCCTCCGCCTTCTCCTCCTCCTCCTCTTCCTCCGCCTCATTCTCCTCCTCCCTCTCATATCTCCCCCCTCTTAGGCTATGAAGCATGATCGTGCCCATCTGATTCGATTAGTCGTTCTTCGATCGCTAGTGATCGAAACTCTTCCTCTTGATAGTGTGATAATGAGTCAGGATATTCGCGATATGACTCGCATTACAAACAATCTGAATATTCCTCCGAGTCCCTCTTCCCTGATCTCCCTACTTGTCCTCATCCTTCTCCTCTTCCCCCTCCACCTCCTCCTCATCATCCTCCATCCCCCCTCCCTTCCTCCTTCCATCTTCCCCCCCGCCTCCTCCTCCTCCTCCTCCTCCTCCTCCTACTCCTCCTACTCCTCCATCCCTTTTCCTTATGACTACCTCCTCCCTGTCGCACCCCGAGAGGTGTCCGCAGGGCGGGCCGGACGTTTCGCCCGATACCTCCTCACGACTCATGATCCTGAAGCTGAAACTTCGCGAGAGCTTCACGGATGGACGGCAGGTGGTTTCCAAAATGTGGCTCTCGCCTTAGCGTCGCGCACATTAGAATTTTAGATTTGCAGAAGAATCACAGGTGAAGGCGGGTGGTTTTCTGACTGTGGCTCTCACCTAAGCGCCGCGCACATGTAACTTCACGGATGGAGGCCGGTACTCTTTCAACATGGGGCTTTCGCCCCAGCGCCGCGCACATTCGCCTGGAAAGTTTGCAATCGTTTCGCGGGTAAAGGGCGGGTCGTGTTCAAAATGTGGCTCTCGCTCTAGCGCCGCGCACATTCGACTTCAAAGATTGTGCGTGCTTCACGGGTCGGGGGCGGGTGGTTTTCAGAATCTGGCTCTCGCCTCAGCACCGTGCAGAAGAAGTTCGAAAGGTTTGGATGAATTTCACGGATGGGGAGGCGCTGCTTCTCCGAATGTGGCTCTCGCCTCAGCGCCGCGCACATTCGTCTTCAAAGTCTGCAACTGCTTCGCGGATAAGGGGCGGGCCAGTTGAAAGTTTGCACGAGCTTCACAGGTGGAGGGCGGGTGGTCATCAGAATCTGGCTGTCGCCTTGGCGCCGAGCACGTCAATCGTAAAAGCTTGGCAGAGCTTCACGGACGGTGCGCATTACGTTTTCAAAATAGGGCTCTCGCCTCAGCGCCGCGCACATTCGTCCACGAATGGAAGACGACTCTGTTTCAAGACGTGGGTCTCGCCTGAGCACCAATCACATTCGCTGTGAAAGTTTGAAACAGTTTGGCCGATTCTTCTGTTTGGCCGTCCAGGGAACGATGTACCTGCACGATTCGATGTCAGGGCGCCACAGACCCGTTGATTCGCGGTGTTGAAGTCCCAGGAATAGTGATCTGGCACGGTTGCGGATCGGCAGGACGCAATAGTAAACTTGATTCGCGGCACGATTGG
>CAUYUJ010021505.1:0-15000 GCA_963575745.1 Prorocentrum cordatum | reverse complement strand
CCAGATGTAAGCCTCGGGCCGCATCGCATCTCAAAGAACTCGAAATCGGATCGGAGTACCATGTGGGGCCTGCTCTAGAGCAGGAACGTAACGTAGACAGATCTGCCCTTTCTCCGACCTTGTACTGCGCCGAACGCAACGGCCGCGCTGTCTACAGACGCATGCACCCCGAATGCATCAATGCATTGAAACACAGCAAGTGCGTCTGCAGAAGACTGTGGCTAGAAAGCGAGAGCGGCATTTGGCGCAGGCCCAAGAGATTGGCCCTCTGGAACGTGGACTTTGCCCTCCAAGACTGGATCGAATTGGCCGAATGAGGCCTCGGATCGGGACCGTCGGAGCGACATGGGTCCTGTCAGGGGCCCGCGGCGGAGGAGCCTGCAGGCCCGCAGATCCCGAAGGACTCGACCCACGGCCGCGACGCCCGGCGGGATCCCCCGGGCTCACCCGCTGAGCTCGCCGTCCTCCATCTCGCCGTCCTCCCTCTCGCTGGCCTCCCCTCCCACCTGCGGCAACAGGACGAGCCTGATGTCATGATGCGATTGGCTCAGGTCGGGCATCGGCAGGACCCTTCTGTGACAACTCATGGGAGCCTCCCATCCCATCGCGCTGGCTCTTGCGACTCGACGCCCATCGACGCCGGATCGACGCCAGATCGGCGCTGGCCCATCGGTCACCAAACGCCAATCGACGCCAGCGCACCCGAAAGACGGAATTACGAAGGTACACAAGGCTCCCATGAGCTGCGACGGGAGGACTGGGCTTCGTGGGACCCCGGTCTGGTGACGCGTGCCCCGGGCCGCCGCCCCCCGCCCCCCTTCGCCAGCCAGAGCTGCTACGGCAGACCTGGCTCGGTGGCTCCGGTATGTTTGCTGGCTTCGGGGCCCCGTCCTGGCGGCGCTCACGAGTGGGTCGGGGTAGGGGGAAGGCCTCTTAGAGGGAGGCTGCTGCTCAGAAGGCGCCCGCCTTGCATCTGTAAACAAGGCCCGCGCCTTCTGAGAAGCAGGCTGCTGCTCAGAAGCCTTCCACCCTTCACCTACCCCCCTCTGCGCGTGGCCGACAGTCACTGACCGGCTCAACTTACCTGGGGCCCTGGCCACACCGGATCAGGGCACGTAGCAGGAACTCCCAATTAGTAGCTGGTGGCAATCGTCTCTGCACCCCGTGCGGAGCAGATCAGGAAGCCCAGGGAGTCCATGGCAGTTGGGAAATTCTGGGACGCATCATCATCATCATCATCATCATCATCATCATCATCATCATCATCATCATCATCATCATCATCATCATCATCATCATCATCATCATCATCATCATCATCATCATCATCATCATCATCATCATCATCATCATCATCATCATCATCATCATCATCATCATCATCATCATCATCATCATCATCATCAATCATCATCATCAGTCATCATCATCATCATCATCATCATCATCATCATCATCATCATCACATCATCATCATCATCATCATCATCATCATCATCTCATCATCATCATCATCATCATCATCTCATCTCATCATCATCATCATCATCATCATCATCATCATCATCATCATCATCATCATCATCATCATCATCATCATCATCTCATCCTCATCATCATCATCATCATCATCATCATCATCAGTCATCATCATCATCATCATCATCATCATCATCATCATCATCATCATCATCTCATCATCATCATCATCATCATCATCAGTCATCATCATCATCATCATCATCATCATCATCATCATCATCAATCATCATCATCATCATCATCAGTATCATCATCATCATCATCGTCATCATCATCATCATCATCATCATCATCACCATCATCATCATCATCATCATCATCATCCTCATCATCATCATCATCATCATCATCATCATCATCATCCTCATCATCATCATCATCATCATCATCATCATCATGGCCTCTTGCTTCTCTGATACTGCAGGGCGCGGACGCCGACAGGCACCCCGCCCTGCGCTCTGCCTGGCGCAGGAGCACCGACAGATGTCGTGCCCCGTCTGCCGAGCGAGCTCGCGTCCCACACCCGATCTCAATCTGCTGCAGTATGACGAGAATAGTGTCGTGATGCGACTCGCTCAGGATATGTTCCAGGAACTCCGGAGCACGTGGCGGCCCTTGCTTCTGCAGCCCGTGTGGAGCAGTTGGGGAAATCTCGGAATCCTAAGATCCCTGAAAATCTTGGAAAGCATCACTAACATGCCCCCTTGCTTCTCTGATGCAGAGCGTGGACACCAGTCAGGTTGATTCGCGGAGTTGTAGTCACAAGCATTGTGTCCTGGCGCGACTCAGGATCGTCAAAACGCAACAACAAAGGTGACTCGCGGCGTTGACATTCCAGGAATGGTGTTCTGGTACAGTTCCGGATTTTCAGACAGTTGCCTTCCAACGAGGCACTTCCCTGTGAAAATGAATCCTTGTAGGGGCCTATGAAGAGGGAGCTCGGAGGGAGGGTTTATTGGGTCGACAGGCGAACAAAGAAATTTCTCGAGGCGACCGAGGAAAACTCTAGAGGCGAACGAGGACATTGTTTCCTCCCGAACCAGGAAATTTCGATGGTCCAACGAGGAACGCGAGCGGACGCGAACGAGGCGAACCAGGAAATGTCCTGGGTGGAACGAGGAAATTGTCAAACGCGTCCCAGGGAAAAAAACAGGGCGCCTGCTGAGCGAGAAAACGCCGACGACACCACCTCGCAACCCGTCAAGCTCGTCAACCAACGAAGAACCTGCCGAGCAATCCCAAAGTAGAATACCCTGATGACTTCTGACCTCTGAGCGTCCCTCCGTTGTGGCTGCGACATCGTTCTCAATGGGCTACGATATCACCCTCCTCGTCCACTTTCTCCTCCTCCTCCTCCTCCTCCTCCTCCTCACCTCCCCACCTCCTCACCCCCCTGGGCCGGGCTGTCGGAAGCCTTCAAGTCAGAAGACGACGCAGCGTCATAGCTTCTGATGCGCTGGTGACTTTACGCGAGACCCTAAGATATATCAAACATCGTTTGTGCACGGCTGGTGAAGTTACGCGAAGCTGTAAAAATCTGTCACCTTTCTGCTCCCCCACCTCCTCCTCCTCCACCTCCTCCTCCTCCTCCTCCTCCTCCTCCTCCTCCTCCTCCTCCTCCTCCGTTCCTTTTTCTTCTAAATAACTCCTCCCTGTCGCACCCCGAGGCCAGTTTTTAGTGCGAGCCGGGAGTTTCGCCTGAGACTTCCTCAACATTCATGACTCTGGGGCTTAAAACTGGCAATAGTTTCACAGATGGAGGGCGGATCGTTTTTAGAATGTGACTCTTGGCCTAGCGCCGCGCAAATTTGTTATAAAATGTTGCAAGAGTTTCACAGATTGAGGGCGGGTGGTCTTCAACATGTGGCTCTCGCGCTAGCGTCGCGCACATTCGCTATGCACATGTGCAGGAATTTCACGGATCGAGGGTGGGTGGTTTTCAAAATGTGGCTCTCGCCCTAGCGCCACGCACATTCGTTTAAAAAAAAGGTGCAGAGAGCTTCACGGATCAAGGGCGGGTGGTTTTCAAGATGTGGCTCTCGCCTTAGCGCCACGCAGATTCGCTTCAAACACTTGCTTGCAAGAGCTTCACGGATCGAGGGCGGGTCGTTTTCAAAATGCGGCTCTCGCCATAGCGCCGCGCACATTCGTTTTGAAAAATCGCAAGAGTTTCACGGATTGACGGCGGGTCCTTCTCAAAATGTGGTTCTCGCCTTAGCGCCGCGCGCATTCCTTTAAAAAATTGCAAAAATGCCACCAGTTCCCATGATCAGCGTACCAGAAATGGCGTTCTGGAAGGATTCAGGACTATGCGGGTGCAACAGTTATGTTGATTCGCTGTGTTGAAGTCCCAAGAACGGCGTTCTGGCACGATTCCAGATCGCCAGGACGCAGCAGTCAGGTTGATCCGCGGCGAGGACCTCCCGAGAACAATGTTTTGGTCTGCTTCAAGGTCTTCAAACGGTTGTCTTCCAACGAAGCAGTTCCCGCAATGGAAATGAGCAGATGTAGGGGCCTATGAAAGGGGAGCTTGGAGGGAGGGTTAATTCCAACATCGTTGATGACTCTTGGGCTTACACTGGTCATCCTCCTCCTCCTCTTCATCTTCCCTCCTCCTCCTCATCCTCTTATTATTATTCTTAGTATGATCATGATTCGTCTTATTATCGGATTATCATCACTGTACGTATTATTATTCTTCTGATGACTAGTATTACGCTTATTCGTGATACCAGTATTACTTATGTTTTCTTATACCTATATGATCATCCGTCTTCTTAGTATTACTAGTATTCGTATTACTATTACTGTCCGTAATTTTATTCGTATTCGTCTTCTTATGTTTAGTATTGTTACTAATATGATACTTCGTATTATGCTTATTACGATTATTATTACTATTAGTCGTTTTCTTAATACGGGTTGAGTTTTTATTGCTGTTATATCAGTATTAATATAAGTGTGCGTCTTATTCTTCGTAATATTACTATACGTCTTCTTTGTCTTCGAAGTATCATTCGTCTTATTATTGTCACTAATATTCCTCTTCCTCCTCCTCCTCACCGTCTCGAGCACCACCCCGCCTTTCACAAAAAAATACGCCCCCTCTCCGCTTGCCCTCCCCTGGCCGGGCTGTCGAGAGCCCTGGGCCAGGCCCCCAGCCTGAACAACAAAATCCTTGCAAGAGTCGCACGCAGCACAAGAACTTGCCCGCCTCAATTCTGAAAACTCCCAGTTGACAACGGCGCCCCCCGCCCAGCAAACTTGTCAGTTTAAGGTAAGAACCGCTAGCACGACGGCGACGGAGGGCCAGCTACGTCAGCTGATTCCCTACCCTGCCCTCTGCTACAGGACTCGACCTCAACAGTGTTTTCGCGCTCGTTTTGTGTTCGTGCCCCCTCTCTTGTCCTGAATCCGCCTGCGCTGCGAAACGACATCGAAACGAGCACGGCCCACGAAATCTCCCAAACACCGTTTGGGTCGACCCCTGCTGTCCTGCACGCCGATCCGAGGAAATGAACAAAAGCATGCAGTAAGAAGACGGATAGTGTAGCTTGGGACCAGGCCCTCCCACAGAACAACAACACACAGCAGAAGCACATCGATTCTTGAAGTAGGAAGGCGCTGGAAGTAGATCGGCATCTGGAAATCCAAAAGCACCTACTTTCAACGACCAGTATTAGGGTTAAGGGTTAGTGTTCAGGCTTCGGGTAAGGGGGTCAGGGTTAGGGGTCGGGGTTAGAGTTAGGGTTACGGTTTAGGCTTTGGGGTTAGGGTGATGGGTTAGGGTGAGGACTACGGATTAGGGTAAGACCTCGGACTAGCGGCGGGCCAGCGAACCATGCCTTACAAATGAAAACTCTGTTTGGCTGGGGGGGTCGCCGTCAACCGGGAGTTCTCAGAATCAAGGCGGGCGCGTTGATCGGCCGAGACTATTGCAAGGATTTCTTGTTCAGGCTTGTTTCATGTTAACGGTGTCTGATTTTGCTGTTGCAGGTTTTCTCTTCCGATTCGATTTCGACAGGTAGCATTCAGGTGGGGTCTCGGGTTAGGGTTAGGGTTAGGGTTTAGGGTTATGGCTAGGGCTTCAGGCTTGGAGTTAGGATTCGGGTGATGCGTTAGGGTCAGGCATTAGTTTAGGGTTAGGGCTAGGGTTAGGGGTTAGGGTCAGGACTAGGGGTTAAGGCTAGCTAGGGGCGAGGGTTCGGACAGGGTTGAGGGTTCGGGGCCGGGGTTAGGGTTGAGGCTCTTAGGGTTAGGGTTAGGGTGTAGGGTTGATGGTGAGTGTTAGGGTTGGGGGCTAGGGTTTGGGCTTAGGGTAGCGGATCAGGGTTAGGGGTTCGTGTTAGGGTTACGGTTTAGGCTTTAAGTTTAGGGTTATGGGTTAGGGTCAGGGGTCATGGTAGGACCTCGGACTAGCGGCGGACCTGCGGACCTTGCCATAAAAATGAAAACTTTCCCTGGCGGGGGGCGCCGCCGTCAAGCGGGAGTTGCCATACCCAGAGCGGGCGTGGGCGGGCGCGCTGCTCGGCCGCGACTAGTGCAATGATTTCGGCCCAGGACGGCTTCATATCAATGGTGGCCAGTTTCTGCTCCTGCTTGTCCTCACTTTTGAGAGTTGGGGTTTCGGGTTTTGGGTAGGTTAGGGTTTAGAATTGGGGTTCGGGTTAATGAATACGGTTTAGGGTCAGGGCTAGGGGTCAGGGTTCGGGTGAGGGGTTACGGTTAGGGTTAGGGGTTGGAGGGGGGCTCTGGTTACGGTTTGGGTTTAGGGTTAGGAGTAGGGATTAGGGTTAGGTCCACTAGCCCAAACTTGAAGCCTGTTGGAGCTGTCCCACCCACCCACGACCCAAGACATATTGATCTCAAAACGACGACGACGATACCGATGACGAAGACGACGATGTTGATCTCCAAGCGACGACGACGACGACGACGACGACGACGACGACGACAGTCGCGCAAAGTCTTCTGGGAAGCCGCTGCAACAGCGATGCGGCACGCGCGCGCGCGACGACGCGATTTGAAGACAACGTATGTTTACGCGAGTTCCTGCGCGTCGCAGGGACGCCGCCCAGCGGCGGTGAGATTGCATGGAGTGGCTGCGCAACGAGCGCGGGATAGCCCGTTGCCTCGAGGAGACGGATCCCCAGTTCGCATGGATCTGCGTGAGGGGTGCGCCCTGCGTTTTGTTTGTAAAAGCTCTCGGAACACCACTCCTGGCACTCCGAGGGCAAGGATCTGCGAGAGGGGTGCGCCAAAATGAAGGCGCGCATAAGGGGCGCCGTACGGGCGCTTCAAAGCATGTTAGGATTGTAATATGTATAGGCTCTTAGTTCTTAGGTTTAGGGCTGAAGGTTAAAGTTAGGGTTCGGGGTTGGGGCCAAGGATTCGGGTAGAGGTTAAGGTTTGGGTTAGGGGTGAAGGTTACTGTTCGGGCTCAGGGTTAGGGTTATGGTTTAGGGTCAGCGCTTAGCGTTAAGTTTAGGGTTAAGAGGTTTTGAAGGTGAGCGTTAGGTCTAGGGATTAGGGTTAGGCATTAGAATAAGGGGGTCAGGGTTAGGATTAGAGCTTGGGGTCAGGGCTACGGTTTAGGGACTACCGGCGGACCAGCGGACCATGCCTTAAAAATAAAAGCACTGCTTGGCGAGGGGCGTCGCCGTCAAGCGGGAGCATTCAGGATTAAGGTGGGCGCGTTGTTCGGCCGTCACTATTGCAAGGATTTGTTGTTCAGGCTGCTTTCATATGAACGGTGTCTGTTTTTGTGTTTGCGGGTTCTCTCTTCCGATTCGACTTCAACGACTAGCGATTACGACAGGCGACGACGACGCAGACGACCCTCCTGTAGGCGTCTCCGTGGTGCCTGGGGGATGCTGTGAGGATTTCACCTACCCACACGATCCCCCCGGTACTGCGCTGGCAGCGGATCAGGTCGTTGGCATTCCCCCCAGGTCTTTCGGACACCCCTGCAGGCCCAGGCCATCGCCGACAGGACCAGAAGCGGGAAGGAAAGGGTGAGGGACGGGGGGCTTCCTCATAGAATCCAACTCAAAACCCCACTAACCCTGCGCAGTGCGTGCAGCGCAGGGGGCGGCGGACTGTCTCCCCATTCCACAATCATAGGGGGATGCGAAGGCCCAGGAGACTGGACGGGATGGGCAGATTGGCAACATAAGCTGGCCCACGACCAAAAAAGAAACATCATAGCTTATACGTCGGTACACTTCCATTCCTTGGCATCGAACTCACCCGAAGCAGCATGCTCCCCCCTTGGCTCGGAGACGCGAAGTCCTTGGAGACGGGACGGGATGCGCATGGGTTGACAACAGAAGCTCGCCCACGACCCGACAAGAAGCATCATGACAGCAACGTCAATACGCAAGACTGATCCTCTGACGATCCAACTCATCTTCCGTTCCTGGGAATCAAAGACTCACGCGAGGCTGCATGCTCTTCCCCCGGGCAGGAGAAAGGGACCAGCGGAAGCCGCTCCAGAAAAACTACACAGTGCTGGATTGCACAAACGGCTGGGCGCCTCGTGGATCGACCCAGACCCTCACCGGGAAAAACATCCCCCATTCGGCGAGGAAAATGTCCTCGCTCGACGTCCTCTCTTCCCCGTCCAACCCGACAGAGACTCTCCGTTCGACCCAGGAAAAATGTCCCCGCTCGCCGCCGATTTCCTGGTTACCCAGTGGATTTCATGGTTGGTCTTTCGAACGCTTGACTATGGTATCGATGATGAGTCTTGGATTGACACTGGTCTTCCTCGTTCTCCTCCTCCTGGGCGATCAAACTAAACAGCCAGGTGGCATTTGCCACCAGCTGCGTCGGGATTACTTGTCAAGATAGACAGCACGAGGGGAAGGAGGGAGGAGAGAAACCTCCCCCTCCCCCTCCTCCCCCTCCTCCTCCTCCACCTCCTCCTCCTCCCCCTCCTCCCCCTCTCCTCCTCCTCCCTCCTCCCTCCTCCTCTCCTCCTCCTCCTCCTCCTCCTCCTCCCCCTCCTCCTCCTCCTCCCCCTCCTCTCCCCTCCTCCTCCTCCTCCTCCTCCTTCCCCCTCCTCAGGGGCGTCCCGCCGTGGAGGAGGGGGGGCGGCGCGCGGGCGCTCCCTCGACTCTGCCCCCCCCCCCGTCGACGCCGCGGCGCCGCGGCGGGGAGCTCCGGAGCGCCACGACGGGCTCGACAACTTTGAAGGGGAACTGGGACACACAAATAAATACACACAAATAAAATTATCCACCATATTTTCCCATATTTTCTGGGGTTCTGTCTTCCCGCCCACTCCCCAAATTTTCCCATATGTTCCTGGGAGTCGACGATTAATTGTGTCTGTGTTTTTTCCCCTCCTGAACAACTTCTGCTGTCTGAGACGAAGCCAGGACGAGGATTCAAATCGGGTGAGGATACATCGAGAAGCTCGGAGATCCGGCGGCTCTGGAGGATGTCCCGGGCGCCGCGGCCTTCTCGGAGCGTTCCAGAACTCTCTGGCAGCGTGCCGGAAAAAGCTCTGGAACGGTCTCATCTCGGCTTTGCGACCTCTGCTGGCAGGTGTGGCTCAAGGTGCTCCTGGCCCAGGGTGCCCCCAGCTTTTCGCTCCATTCTGTAGGCCCTGGGGCCTCATGGGCCTCGTGACGGGTGCTCTGGAGGCCGCGGGGGCCTCCTGGGAGATCCCGAGGACACCTTGGGGGCCAGGGGCTCTTCTGGCAACACCCGCTGCTGTCCCTCGAATCGCGCTGGGGCCTCCACGACCGGCTCCAGATTTGCCCTCACATCTCTGGGTTCAGATCTATGCGGATTTGCCGCAGGCTCGCGTCGTGTCGACCCCCGTGGCTCTTGAGAGATCGGCCGTTCCAGACACGCAGGATCCTTCAAAGACAAGGGCTCCCAACTTCGCGCTCTCGCGCTGCGCGAAGCGCGAAGTGCGAATAACTTCGCGCTCTCGCGCCGCCCTCCCAAAGGGAGAAAAGGAGGACAAGGAGGAGGAGGAGAAGGAACGAGGACCGCGAAGCGCGAAGCGCGAATAACTTCGCACCCTCGTGGGAGCCCTTGCAAAGATGGGCCAATTCTTGGCCACGGCTGGCGTTCCGCCGCAAACGCCCGCGCCCCGGGGTGGCCGCCGCCGACACGGCGCGAGCCTGCCGCAGCTCCATGCCAGCAAGCCGGCTGGAGAAGCTAGGGCTCCCAACTTCGCGCTTCGCGCTGCGCGAAGCGCGAAGCGCGAATAACTTCGCGCTCTCGCGCCGCCCTCCCAAAGGGAGAATAGGAGGACGAGGAGGAGGAGGCGAAGGAACGAGGACCGCGAAGCGCGAAGCGCGAATAACTTCGCGCCCTCGAGGGAGCCCTTGGAGAAGAGCCGTGCCACGGTGCTCCGACTCTGACGGTGACCCGTCCCGCCCCCTCCGACGACGCGAAGCGACGCCAGACGACGCGCACCGACGCGAGTCGACGGAATTCTGAGGGCATGCGAGGCCCCCAAAATCTGCTACCGAATGCTTCGCGTCTGGGGGATACAAAAGGTACCGACACCGCTACTCCCCGGACCTCTCCCCCGGGGCGCGGTCAGGCCAGAAAATCGGGGCGAGTCCAGCGGTGGCGACGAGGGCCTCCCAGGAGGACCAAACAACAAAAGGACAAGACGAGGACAGGGTAGCGGCATGGGTACCTCTTCCTCCTCCGAGATTCTGCTGGCGCCCCCTGGGGGGGTGGCGGGCGGGGACTTCGCTCGAGTCCTCTGCCGCGCCCCGAAGAGGCCCGACGAGGCCAGCGTCGTGCTCCCCAGGCCCCCGCGGCGCCGATCGCAGACGGCACCCCAGCGAAACCGCACCCTCTGCAGTCGCCGCCCCGCCCCCATCCCGCCCCCTCCGACGACGACAGCATGTCGGCCACCTTCACCGCGCAGGCCCGCGCCCGCTTCTTCCCGGGCGGGGTGGGCGCCGCCGGCCGCGGGCCGCGGCCGCCGCGCCCAGGGCGCCGGCGGCCGCCGCCCGCCGCAGGCACCGCACCCTGGCGGCGCAGCGTCTGCAGAGCCGCACCAGCGCCTGGAGGAGGCGTTTTGTCCGCGGGACCCGTGCCCTCGTCGAGAGGGACGAGGAGGAGGAGGAGGAGGAGGAGGAGGAGGAAGAGGAGGAGGAGGAGGAGGAGGAGGAGGAGGAACTGCCTTGCATTCTTCCAGCGAAGGCGAGGACCAGACCACGACAGCGACGACAACGACGGCGACGACGAAGAGGACAGCGACGGCGAGGAGGACGACAACGACGTGTCCCACCCGCCCGCACGACTGCCCACGATGTCGACAAAACGTCCCGCCCGCCAGCCCGACAGACGGACTCGCCAGCAAAAAACAACGACGACGACGACGACGACGACGACGACGACGACGCGTCCCACCCGTCTGACCGACTCGCCGACGACGACGACGACGACGACGACGACGACGACGACGCCGACGACGCAGACGCGGCAGGGGGGACAGTGAACCTCCCCCATGCGGGCTCTCGCCCGGGATGCGGGGGGGAGGGGTTCCAGAGGAGGGAGTGATTTTCGAGGGAACGGGGGCGATCCCAGAGCGGAGGAGGCTGGGATCTTGCACCAGCGAAGCGTGCACAACAGATGCTCTCTCCAACATTTGAGGACACATGTGCACGGCGCTACGGCTAAAGCCACACTCTGAAAACATACCGCCGTCCATACTGGTAAATGTTGCAGGGTATGCACATGAACGTGCGCGGCACCAAGGCGAGAGACCCATTCTGAAAAGGACCCAGGCTCGATCCGTATAACTGCTGGAAGCTCTGAACCTCGGGGTGCTAAACTGACAGGAAGCCGCTGGCGAAAAGCCCGGGCCGGCCTACAGACACGTCGAAGGGTCCGAGAGGGAGAAGCTACGCATAGAACAGGAGTACAGTCGGGGCGTTGAAGAAGGAACCCTTTTCGTTGGGCAGGGGCTCGGCGTTCCTTGATTGCTCAACAGCTTACCTTAGGCATTCCTTTGGTTTTCGATGGGAAATCGAAGTTTACCTTAGGGGAAACGGGGCCTCGTTCCTTACTTAAGGTTCCTTAGGTCAACGCCCCGACTGTAGGAGAGCTGCACAAACCCAAACTGTCGGAGGTTCGCGCGGATTCCTCGGATCGGCGCGGAGCCCCGGGGGCCCCCCTCGCTGGCGCGCGGACCGCGCCAAGGGGGGCGCGGGAGGCGCCGCCGGGGGTGCCCAGCGCAGATCCGAGAAGACTGCGAGGAGCTCTCGAAAGCTACGGCCGTGCCGCTCTCTCCCCTTTTGACACGGGGAGAGGGGGCGGGGACGCCCTGACCCCTCCTGCCCCTCCTGCCCGAAGGGGCCCAGAGACACGCAAGTAGATAGGCACAAAGTCCAGGGATTCCCCATGCTGCTCTGTACTCCCTGGGCTCTCGTCTTCTCCTCCACTTCCCCTATTTTCCCATACTCTCCTGAAGATGTCTTTGTGTCTGTGCCTGCTGTTTCTGTCCCTTATGGTCGTATCCTGCGTGACCTCGTTTGTGAGCCAGGAGGAAACGCACCAAGGCAGTGGTACCGCAAGCGCAAACGCGGACGCCCAAAGATACAGTGGGCGGCGTGTGCTTTCCCGTACGCTTTCCGATCACGTCTGCATTCGTCGCATGTGCAGTCCGAAGAGTTATGAATTGCCCATGCGCCACTTGGGCGCCTGACTTCCTTGCCTTGACTGCCACCGATCTCCCCGGCCCGGGGGGGCCCCCGCCTGGGTGGCCCCTGCAGCGAAGCGCCCCGGCGCCCGCGGGCGCCCCCGCCCGCGCCCGCGCCGCTGCCGCACCTGGGCCAGGAGCGCCGGGAGGATGGGGAAAACCACGGTCAAAACTGACAGTAAGGATGTGCGATACGGCAGGTCGGCGGCGACCGAGGGGGGGAGGGAGGGGCGGGCCTTCTCAGAAGGCTCGGAAGTCCCCTGGTCTCCTGAGAAGTTGTTTCAGCCTTGCCGGACGGCACAGAAAACCTCCTTCTGAGAAGCCCCGCCGCCTTCTGAGGAGGCCTTCTCCTTCTCACTTCACCCCCTCGCTCGCCGCCGAGAAGGTTCGCACGGCATCGGCAAACGCAAAGGTTTTTGATACAGCGTCGATCGTTCAACCTTGGATCGATCGCGGCCCCGATCGTTCAAGGCTGAATTCTGTCGGGTCCAATGGCGTCGCCATGTCCCTCGCTGCTTCCGCGTCGCAGAATTCAACCTTGAACGCCTTCGCTGGCGTCGCAGGCGCGCCATCGCCGCATGAACCTACCGTAAGGATGCAAGCCCCTTGGACGCCCATGTCGAAGCTTTCCGGGCGGGGCTGGCCATCGAGAGTAGTTAAGGATGAAGCCAAAAGTCAAAGATGCAAGGGTACCCTGGAGGGAGGCTACCCATCCTTATCATCGGTTTCAACTGTACGTACCACGTCCTGGGACAGCCCTGGGTTCCTGGTGTCGTATTTTTTTTGCAACGGACGATGTTTGCCGTGTCGGGCCGCCAGGACCCTCACGGATCAGCCCGGCTCGAAGAATGCCGCAGAAACATGGGGTCCAGGGCTCCGGTTGAGTCGTTTCGATGTAGCATCGGTTCCGTGACGTCGGATCTCCGGAATGGCCGGAGGTGCTCCCAGCTTTTTGCACCACTTCGCGGCCCCCAGGGACCTCAGGGCCTGGTGAGGTGTGATCCGAAGGCCACCTGGGCCTCCTCGGGAATCCTGGGGACACCTCGGGCCAGAGACACCGCTGGCAACACCCAACAGGGAGGCCAAAAAGATACAACTCCACGGCCATCTCCTCGGGTGCGCTTCGACCAGGACTAGGAGGCGAATCCAGCTGTGGCGACGCGGGAAGCGTACGTAGCGGTGTCGGTGACCCTTTCCTCCTCTGATAGAGGAACCAAAAAAAGGCATTCAGGCAAGGTCTCTGAGGTCCGCGCGGATTTCCTGGACGGCGCCAGAGGCGCCGCAAGGGGGGTCCAGCGCAGATCCGAGATATCCGCGCGGAGATGCAAAAGTTGATGCTGATGCAACGGTTATGCTTCGATGTTCCCCCTCTGGGTCACGTCTTGGGTCGTGGGGCGGGGGTGGGCCCGAGGTCCAGCGCAGATCCAAGACATCCGCGCGGAGATGCAAAAATTGATGTTGATGCAACGGTTATGCTTCGATATTCCCCCTCTGGGTCGCGTCCTGGGTCGTGGGGCGGGGGTGGGCGGCACCGGGCCACGGCCGAGCCTGGCCAGTCGGCTGCATCGGCCGCCCCCCCCCCCGACCAGGGGCGCGGGGGGGCTGTGCGTTGAGCTGTTGAGGGGGGGGGCGGCTCAGTAGGCATGCACGAGCGAATCGGCGAGCGGCCTCGGGAAGGGCTGAACTGGGCCAAAAACGTATATGTTCCGATTGGCTTTGAAAGATTTGCGTGTTCTCACCTTTTTCGACTCTCGGGGGCACATAACGGCACAAGCAGCATCCAAGATGGCCCCAAGACGGCCCCAGGCGGCCCCAAGAGAGCCCCAGAGGCCCAACAGGGCTCCAAGATCCTGAGGCTTACCCAGGGGCAAGATCCTCGCCCCGGGCCGAGCTCCTGAGGAGGCCGACGGGGAGGACTCGTGGCGTGCTCCTGGGGGTGGCTCCCTCCCTGGGGGAGCCCCGGGAGAGGAGACCTGGGGGTGGGGGGCTCCCACGGGGCAGGCTCCCAGAGCGGGCTCCTGGAGGTAACACCTTGGGGGAGGACACAGGCTCGCCCGGGCCCGACAAAACACCTGGCCTGGGTCCGTCGGGCCCGCGCCGCTGGCGCCTGGCAGGTTGTGCTCTTCTCGGCGGCGGTAGCTGTCCTCCTCCTCCTCCTCCTCCTCCTCCTCCTCCTCCTCCTCCCTCCTCCTCCTCCTCCTCCTCCTCCTCCTCCTCCTCCTCCTCCTCCTCCTCCTCCTCCTCCTCCTCCTCCTCCTCCCGTCCTCGGGAAGGGCCGGCCACAGTCAGAGCCCGGTGGGGAGAGCCCGCCGGGGAGGGCTGGAGCGGGGGCACGACGCGCGGGCGTGCCAGCCCATCGTACTCACGCGTCCGATCCTATGGGACGCACAGGGACATACTAATCCTACATGTCCTCCTTGGAGGCGCGCGTCCGACCCGAACATATAGTACACCCATCTTGTAGTATATGCTTTCCCGAGCGGTGTGGCCAGAAAGCGCCCGCCAGGACGCGTGTACAATAAGATTTCTCGGTGCGCGCGCGTCGCCCCTGGGGGGGCGACGCACACGTAGTAGAAGTCTGTTGGGCTGACGCCGATCCTGGGGCTCGCACCATCCCCCCATTGGAGCGCGCAGGAGATTCCTCGGGCGACGTGGGCCTCAGAGGGATCCCGAGACGCTGCGGCGACGGGCCGCGCGGCGAGGCCTCGGGAGATTCCGAGGTCACCGCGCGGTCTGCCTCCGCACGGCCCTGGAATGTCAGAGGCCTCCTCCTCCCC